>JAQQSW010018833.1:0-11167 GCA_028646575.1 Pseudocheirus occidentalis | reverse complement strand
GCTTTCTGTCTTGTGGAGAGTTTTGGAGCTTGAAAATCTGTTTAGTGTCCCATTTTCTGAGTTTTTTAGTGTGTTTGTGTGGGAGCTGTGGTGCTTTGCTGCTTCTACGCTGCCATCTTGGCTCCGCCCCCAGTTCTGTCAATTTCAAAACAAGTAGACTTGCAGATTGAAACTGGAGAGTAAATTTGGAAAGTCAGTATTCTGCCCTCTATAAAGCAAGGTTTTGGGTGGAGTTTAATATTCCCATCTCCAATCCTCTAATCAGGAGGGAGATGAAGTTGAGAGAGTTAGGAATTTACCCTGCATACAAAGCTGAGTTAAACAGCATGATGAGATTTCAGGTGATCAACTTTTACTGAGATGGATCTCTTGTTCTATTAAGGTTAAAATAGAGTTGCAGAAGAAAAATATGAGCACATGTGTGATCATGTATGTAATGTGTGATTAAACATTGATAACCATATATGCTTATGAATACACATAGAGAATATGTGTGTATCATGGAAAGGTTGTGTGTTGTTGTTTTATATCTATATATATGTGTGTGTATGCATATACCTGCATATATGCATGTGTGTATGCATGTGTGTATACATGTATATATGTGTGTACATGTGTGTGTATGTGTGTGTGTGTATAAAACAACACACAACCTTTCCATGATTATGCTGGTGTCCCTAGAGTGGCACTTCCTGGATTTAACCCACCTTGTGTTAGGAAGCCTGTTGTTTCTCAGGTCACCCAGAAAATATTTTCAGAAAGGTGGAACAGGATGGGTGCAGGTGGGAAAAACTGAGGTAGTATTCCATATGGCCAAGCTTTCAGTTCCTTGGTATTACGACCTATTGATCAAGACTGCAATAACAATAGCATGACCTGATTGCTCTCCCTCTTTCAGGGTTGTTTTAGCACTACTGGAAGGGGAATGAAAGGGGAATGGAATAAGTATTTTGATAGTGCCATTATTTACCAGGCACTGTGCTAAGTGCTTTATAAATGATGCCTCATCTGATTTTCATACCATCCCTGTGAGGGAAATGCTGCTGTTATGTCTATTTCATAGCTGAGGAAAGTGAAGCAAAGAGAAATAAAGTAAGTGGCCCAGAGTCACATAGCTACTAAGTTTCTGACACTGGATTTGAATTCTGATCTTCCCAATTAAAGTTTTTTAATTTTATCCAGTAGTTCAGTTAGACTTCACTTAATGATAATTTCTTCTCTCTCTCTTTTTTCTATCAGCAGTTGGTCAAAGGAAATTCATATTCATATTGACAAATCCTGATAATTTATGCCTCAGTTCTGTATTTCTAGTCCATTACCTACCTACCAAGAGGTAGAGAGAAGAAGCATACAACTTCAAACATTTCTGAAGTCATGATTTGTCACTGTATTGCTTGGGCTTCTGAATTCTTCTGAAGTAATTTTCCCTTGATTTTTTACATTGTTGTGAAAATGATTATTCAGGAATTATATCAACTCATAAAGTACTTCTCAAGAATTTTAATCTAGAATGTACTTTCTTTCACCTTTTGCCTTCTTCCTGTGCTATCATCTCTATTTCTTTTTAATCCCCTATGTAAAATCATAGAAAAAACATCATTTTTTAAACATTTCCATAAGGTTTTTATTTTTAAATGTCTGTATAATAATCAGTGTTGTGGTGTATTAAAATGCCCTCAAGGATATAGCTAAATGGGATATACCCACTCTAAATTGGGTATCTTGCCCTATAGGAGAGTAGGAGGGAAGAAGAGGAGAGGGGGGATGATGGAGGGAAGGGCAGGTTGGGGAGGAGGGTTGTTAGAAGCACACACTTCTGTAAAGGGACAGTGACAAAGTAGAAAATATAACATTTGGGGGACGGTATGGGAAGGAGGGAAATATCGTCAGTCTTTCACACTATGTCCTTTGTGGATATGTTTTATGTAACTACACATGTGTGGTCTGTAGTGAATTGCTTGTCTTTCCAGTGGGGGTGGGTGATGAGGGAGGAAGAGAAAGAGTCTAGAATTTAAAGTTCTAAAATCAAATGTTAAATATATATATAAACACATATACATACACACACATATATAAATACATACACATATACATATACATGTACACACACACACATATATATAATTTAGATTCTATGTAATCTGGTGTATATATGTTTAGTACTGATATCACTTCATTGTCTATGTTTCTTTTTAGCACATTGTAATTTTCTCTCTTGGAGAGCTCTTTCTGAGCTTTGTCTGAGATCATGATCACTACTTCTGCCTTTTGACTTCACCTGAAGCATAATAGGTTTTGCTCTAGCGCCTTATTTTAGATATGTCTCTCTGTTTCAAGAGTGTCTCCTGTACAAAATATATTATTGGATTCTGCCTTCTAATTCAACCTCCTATAGCTTCTGTTTTATGAGAGAATTCATTCCTTTCACATTCACAGTTTGATTACTAACTGTGCAGCTCCCCCATTTTATTTTCTTTTTTATCTTTCTCTTTCTCTTTTTATCTTGTCACTCATAAAAACTTTGTCATGCTTCTGACCAAACACAAATTTTTATTATCAGTTGAACATGTTTGTCATGCTTTTCTATGGCAAGTATAGGTTAGTAACAATATGGGTTTTTTTTTAAAGTGTGAAGTAGGATATTGTCTCAAACTTTAGGAATTTTGGCAGTGTTCTTTTCAAAACCAGTTTTGAGAATTCAGAAATTTGTAATGCACATAAGCAAACACACATAGGCATATATAGATACACAGAAAAAATATATAGACTCACAGACATACATATGTATCTTCTCAGACAATAACATGATATTCCAGAATATTCAAAAGATAAATGAAAACTAAGTGCAAATGTTATATGGACATAAATGTCACAAAATACAGGCTACTTAACTGAAAAAATTAGCAGATTAGAAAAGTTTAAAAATTCTACATTTCTTTTCTCTAAAGAATCAAAAGTGAGAACCACCAATTTGGAACAAATTATGCATATGTACATATGCATATACTTATTCATGTGTGTGTGTATTATATTGAAGGGCAATATACAAGAAGAAGAGCAAAAATCAATATAGTTAAATAAACAATGACATGAGCAGAATATTCAACTTGTGATCATCCAAAAAACAGAAATATAAAAATATATAAATAAAACTATTGAAATAATTGAGAAAAGAAATAATTTATCTCCTTTAATAATATAAAACAGAAAAAAGAGATCTACTAGGAAAAATGAAAATAGAAAGACAGAAGTCATGAGTTTGTTGATGTTGTTGTTGCTGTTTTAAGTACAAAGAGGTAAAGATGAAAGTAGAACTTAAAGAGAGAGCAGAAAAGAAAGTGGTGGAGAATGAATTAAACCATGTGGTTAACTCCACAACTCTTCTACAGATAGATCAATGCATTTTGAGGAGACAGTTGCAGAAATGAATATTACATAATTGGGGAACTGGAAAGTAGAAGACAGAAGTGATTGTGGTAGTGTGCCTTTATTCAATATTCTTATGAACAATGAAAATGAGATGACAATGTTTGTTTGTTTGTCTTTCTCAGAAAGACAGAGGTTTTATTTTAAAGGTGTAAGTGGCAGAAAGAAGGAGTAAAAATAGGAAGATTAAAACATCTGAAAATTAATGAGAGCAGAAGTTCCCATTTAAAAAATTCCCTTTAGAGAGAGGTGTTTTTGGGGGGTGGGTGGTGTGGGAATAATGAGCTTACTATGGGCTTAAGTAGCAGGGGAAGGGAGAAGGGTAGTTGCATGGGAATACCACTTTCTTTGAAAGAATTTTGTTTCTCTGTAAACAGCACAGGCCTCAAGAAAAGGAAAATTGGGTTCCTTGGGCAATCATAACCTAGTACAAGGAAATAGATAAAAAACCAATTTCAGTACTTCCTGAAATCTACTTGGTTAATTGCTCTTTACTACCATAAAAATGATGCTACAAATATTTTGGTGGGTATAAAAACCTTTTTTTTTGTCAATTACTTCATTTGCATATAAAAATAGTTATGGTATTTCTATGCTAAATGGTATTGGTATTGTAATCTACTTTTTCTACAATGATTATAGAACCATGGATCTACCAGCTCTTAGCTTCTCCAATAAAATATTAGTGCATTTGTTTCTCTGCAATTGCCCTTCCTCCCAAATTGATTGTTCACATATTTTTCTTATTTTTCTCAATTTACTGGATAAGAGGAAAACATTGGAATAATTTTTATTTTCTTATCTTTTATATGCTACCATGGAAAGGGAAAGAACAACAATAAAATATCCCAAACCTTATGTTTCAGTATTGCCAAGATAATTTCCCAATCCCCTTTTTGAGAGTTGGATGGAAGTCTGTGAGAGTTGAACATTGTAATTTAGCTTCAGAATTCTTTAATCTATTTTCTTGTCTATCTAATTTCCCCTTTCTTCTCCAAGCCCTTTTCTTTTCATTTTCAGTAGGCAATAGTACAATAGCTGTCTGGGTGGGAGATCAGAAAAGAAATATGAGGGAAATATATATGACATAAAAAGTTAAAATATGTCCACAAACTCTACGAAAATGGCAGTATTGATGCTACTTATCCTACTGAGTTAATTCTGTCACACATACACACACATACACAACATAACATGACATTTTTCACAGAAGAGTAATTACTCAAATATAGTACTTCCATTTTAAATACTAAGCTTAATTAAGATGTTGCTTTTGTTTACTTTCATAAAACCCTTATTGTGTGAAACCAACATTTCATCTATTTACTTTTAAGTCTTCTGAAAGGGGGAAGAGTGGCTGAAATATTGACTTTTAGATCCTAATGGATTTTTGTAAATCAATAAGCTATTCTTTGGTAGCATTTTATTCTTCAGAAGAAAAATATTACATCTGTAGTTATTTGACAAATTTCTTTTGGAGACCACTACTTTCTATTATGTCAGCTGTTCTGACAACTAATATGCAAGGATATGGTTTAGGATAGTTTATTATAATCAAAAATAATAAGCAAAATCATATCTTAAGTGACCTTCATATTTCATCATATTCCAAGTGGAAAAATCAAGGATGAGGAGTGGGGAGATGAATAACACAAGCATAAAAGATTATAATTGCAGAAGTATATACCTAAATACTAAAATGACTATGTCATAGGTTTAGAAATCGATGGGAAAAAATATAGTCAGAATAAGTAGAACACACACACATTCAGATATACATATATACATGCAAACACATATACATATCCAGTATGTTTATATATTAAGATCTAAACATTATGTAATCTCTAGACTTAGTTTTACCTTATACATTTTTCCTATTTCCTCCTCTGATATACATACACACAAAAACACACACACATGTTGTGTGTATATATATATATATATGCGTTATATATTACAATATTATATATATACTACATTATATATATTATATATTATATTTATGTGATAAATATATGTTGTATTTAATATATATTTAAGCACAGTAAATATTTATGTGTATATATTTACATTATATGCACATATAATGTATATATACTGTAAAAGCAATTATATTTAATTCATCAAGTATTAATTGAGGACTTATTAAGGATGAGATGAATTGACCAAATGGTGAATTGAGTGAGTGTCAGAAATCTTTGTCTAAGTGTTACCGCTGACATATATTCACTATGTGACCATTGATGTTAATTAAGCTCTAAGTATACCAGGGGTATTTTCATTCCTATGTTACAGAAGAGGTGTTGTTTAATATAATGAAGTGAGTTCTAATGCCATTTTCCACAATAGTGAAAACCCAGAAATAAATTAGCAAAATCAAAGACAAAACTTGTCTAAGGCATTATTCTAGGAGCTAGGAATAAAAAAAAATGTTAAAAAAAATCCCTTCCCTCAAGGAATGTCTTTGACTGGAGTCAAATAGGACAGAGTAAAATACAAAAAGCCTATTGGGAACTTTCTTATTCTCTTTTTTCTTTCTTTGTTTGTTTCTTTGTTTGTTTCTTTGTTTCTGTTTTTCTTTCTTTCTTTTTTTCTTTCTTTCTTTCTTTCTTTCTCTCTCTGTCTCTCTCTCTGTCTCTCTCCCTCCCTCGCTTCCTTCCTCCCTCCCTCCCTCACTTCCTTCCTTCCTTCCTTCCTTCCTTCCTTCCTTCCTTCCTTCCTTCCTTCCTTCCTTCCTTCCTTCCTTCTTTCTTTCTTTCCTTCCTCCTTTCTCTTCTACCTTATTTCTTCCTTTCTTTTCTTTCATTAAAATAAATATTTTGTTGAAGAGGCTGAGGCAAGATGTTGGAGAAAAGCCAGGGTATTCCCTGTGCTCTCCCAGCATCTCTCAGAAAGAATGTTAAATCACACCTCTAAACAGATTCTTGAGTAACAGAACCTACAAAAAAACATAGTGAAACAATTTTTCAGATTAAGACAGCATGAAGGGATTTCAGGAAAGGTATGTCTCACTTGAGTAGAAGGGGAGTGTAGCCAAGCAAAGACCATGTACAGACAAGTTAATATGAGGCTCCAAGTTACTGAAAAGACCAGAAACTGAGGCCAACATTTTTGATTAAGCAGGCTACTAGGACAGCAAACTTGTCATGAAGCCATCAGTCTGATTATAAAAGGCAATTTGTCATACCCAGAACCCAGGATTCATCAGGTATGACTAGGCCAAGCCATCCTCAGCTAGCAAGTCACTAGCACCTGATATCCTACAATGGAAAGTCATTGACTAGGCTACTGGTCACTAGCATAAGAAAGTTGAGACAAGGCCCCCTGTGCTGTAGGATGAGCACTCAAATGTAATAAAAAAAAGAAACATGAAATATGCTAAAAATGGGTAATAAACTTAAGAGAACACTGATCTTAGAAAACTATTATGGTGATAGGGAAGATCAAAACACAAACTCAGAGGAGGAGACCAATGTCAAAATAACTATATGTGGGAACTCAAAGGGGAATATGAATTTGTCTCAAGCCCCAAAAACTTCTTAATTGAATTAAAAGAGCTCAAGAAGGATTTTAACAGTCAAATAGGAAAGGTAGAAGAAAAGAAATGAGAGATAGGAAAGAGAAACTCAACATCCTGGCAAAGGAAGGCAAAAATGTCTGGGAAAAAAGCTTAATAAAACAAAACTGACCAGATGGAGGAAAATCCACTGGGAAAAAAAACTCTTTAAAAAGTATAATTAACTAAATGGAAAAGAAGTTACAAAAGCTAACTAAACAAAAGAATTTGTTAAAAATTAGAATGTATCGGGGGTTTGGAGCCAAGATGGTGGTGTAGAAGCAGCAAGGTTTTGCAGCTCCCACATGGGCACCTCATACACCCATAGAATATGACTCTAAACAAATTTTAGGGCTTCAGAAGTCACAAAAATACAGAAAACACATATCTTGCTGAAGGTAGCTTGGCAGGTGGGGTTCATCACAGCAGGCTGGGAGCCGAAAACCAGCCCAGCCTTAAACCATGGCCTGGCCCCAGGGCAGTCAGGAGGAGCCAAAGCTGGAATATTCAGGAGAGTGGCTCAGTGGCAGCTATGGCAGTTTACAGATTTATCAAGCCAGGAGAAATAAGGATTAAGTGAAAGGTCAGTGTAATTCAGCTAAACATGTGGGAGAAAAGCAGTCTGGCCAAACTGCCCCCAGGGCAAGGAAGCAGTGGAAGTGGCAGAAGCAGCAAAAGCAGCAGCCTCCTCCACCTAGCTGCTTTAGAGTTCTGGCCTGCAGACTGAAGAGGGGCCAAGCAATTGTTCAGAAGCCAAGTGCTCTTGCATTGAGTAGCCTGGTTCTGGATCATGGTCCTTGGTAGTGGTCCTGGGGTGCGTTTTCAGCGAACCAAAGCTGGTGGCGGCTGCAAAAGCCCCCTAATAGCTCTGGCAGCTGTGAAAATCCCAGCAATTTGGGACAAAGTTTTCCCTTCTGGAAGCAGAGTTCTACAGAGCTAAAAAGTGAAACAATTAATTGACTGGCCAACATGAGTAGGAAAAGGAAGCAAAGAACAGCAACCCAACTCTGGAATCCATTTTTGGGGACAAAAATTATCAAAGCATGGAATGGGAGGAAGACAACACAGTCAGAATTCCCACACCAAATGCTTCAAAGAAATATGAAGATTGTCTACAAGCCATAGATCAACATAAAACGGACTTTGAAAACCAAATAAGAGAAGTGGAGAAAAAATTGGGAAGAGAAATAAGAATGATGCAAGAAAATCATTGAAAGAGAGTCAACAACCTGACTGAAGAGAATAACACCTTAAAAAACAGATTAACTCAAATGGCAAAAGAGTCCCAAAAAGTCAATGGAGAGAAGAAAGCCTTAAAGAGTCGAATTTGCCAGATGGAAAAAGAATCTCAAAAGCATTCTGAAGAGAATAATTCCTTCAGAATTAGAATGGAGCAAATGGAAACAAATGACTTTTTGAGAAATCAAGATACTATTAAACAGATACAAACAAATGAAAAAAGAAGGCAATGTGAAATATCTCCTTGAAAAAAACCACTGACCTGGAAAATAGATACAGGAGAGACATTTTAAAAAATAGTGGGCTACTTGAAAGCCATGAACAAAAAAAAGAACTTAGAAAACATCCTTCAAGATATTCTCAAGGAAGTTTGTCCTGATATTTTAGAATGAGAGGGCAAAATAGAACTTGAAAGAATTCACCAAACACCTCTTTCAAAAGATTCCCAAAAGAAAACTCCTAGAAATATTATAGCCACATTCTGGAGTCCCCAAATAAAGGAGAAAATATTACAGGCAGCCAAGATGAAGCAATTAGAATACTGTGGAAACACAATTAGGGTAACCCAGGATCTGGCAGCTTCTACATTGAGGGACTGAAGGGCCTGGAATGTGATATTCCAGAGATCAAGGGAGCGAGGATTAAAACCAAGAATCACCTACCCAGAAAAATTGAGTATAATGTTCTAGGGGAAAGTATGGTCATTCAGTGAGGCAGAGTACTTTCAAGCATTCTTGCTGAAAAAACCAGAACTGAACAGAAAATCTGACATTCAAACACAAGAAGCATGAGAAGGTAAACATGGGAAAGAAATCATAAGGAACTTATCAATATTGAACTATTTACATGCCAATGTGGAAAAATGATCATAGTAATTTATGAAACTTTTCTAAGTATGAGAATAGGTTAAGGGAATACAAACATATATATACGTATACCTACACGTACATCTATATAAGAGGGTACATACGGGTATGAATATATATCTGAGTATGTGTGTGTATATGAGTTCACACAAGGCACAGGATCAATTCAATAGTAAGGGATGATACTTTAAAAGGTGAAATTCTGAGGTGGGAGAGGATTAGAATGAGAGGAGACAGGGAGAGATAGAATGCAGTTAATCATTCCATATAGAAGAGGCAAGGGATACCTGTTACAATGGAGGGGAAGCACAGGAAGGCAAAAGGGAAAGAGTCAATTTTACTCTTTTTGAATTTGGCTAAGGGAAGGAATGACATAAACTCTAAACTGGATATCTTGCCACACAAGGGAGTAGGGGGGAGGGGGATGACAGAGAGGAAGGTGGGGCCAGGGGGAAGGTTGCTGCAAGTACACACTTCAGTAAAGGAACAGGGACAGTATAGAGAATAGAACAAGGTGGGAGGGGCAGGATAGGAAGGAGGGACATATAATCAGTCTCTCACAATATGTCCACTGTGGAGATGTTCTGCATAATTACACAAGTACAGCCTGTATTCAAATGCTTGTCCTTCCAGTGGGGGTGCGTGACAAGGGAGGAACCAAAAGAACCTAGAATTTAAAGTTCTACGATAAAATATTTAAAATATATGTGTGTGTATAATAATAATAATAATAATTAACTATATGCAATTGGGAATTAAGTTATACAGGCACTGAGGTAGGGAGACCCATACTGCCCTACCAGAAAATTAGAGGGGTGATGGAGGAAGACATAGGAGAGGGCAGATTGGGGGTGGGTTTTTATAGTGGGATCACTGTTTGGGGGTTGTGGGTAGGGGAAAGATGGGGAGAAAATTTGTAACTCAAAATCTTGTGGAAATGAATGATGTAAATCAGAAAATAAATTTGTAAAAAATTTAAAAAAAAGAAAGCAGTCTTAAAATGAATTTGGAAGGAAACCAGGGAGACTAATGGGTGAAAGTGAGGAGGGAGAACTGACAGTGCAAATACAAAATATATAACATTTGTAGGTAAAGTGTCATATGTGAGCACAACCAAGCATACCAGAATTGGCCCTCCTTGAGAAGACTGGAAAGTATGGAAAGGGCCAGGTTGTAATGTTGAGAAGGGGTTAGCTTGTGAAGGATTGTCAAATGGAATTTAATCTAATAACAGATTTTAACAAGCAGTAGAGAGAGGGTGTAGTACTGAATGGCATGCTCAAATCTGTTGTTTAGGATAATCACCTTGACAGTTCAATGGAGCAAGTGTTGGAGTGGATGAAGAAATGAGGTAGAAATCCCAATAAGGAGGCTATTATGAAAGTTTAAGTGAGAAATTATGAGGACTTGTGTAATGCCGGTGAGTTAAAAAAAAAGGGGGGAGAGGGTGTAGGGTTATAGTGAAGAAGTTATACGGGATAAACACCCAAGCTGACTGAAGATTGGATGTATCTAAAAGGAGCAGTTGAAGATTCTTTGGTTGTGTGCCTGTGACTGGGAATATGGAGACCTCAAGAACTGAAAGAAATGTGGTAAGAAGGAAGGCCATTAGGGAAAAGAATAAATTCTAATAAGAGTATTTTCTGTTTGAGATGTAAATGGGGCATCTAATTTGGGGTGTCCAAATGGAAACTGGTGATTCATAACAGTATTAGGTTTACTTATATAGATATGTGAATTACCTACATAAAGATAATAGAATTAAAATATTTAGGGGCGGAGCCAAGATGGCGGCATAGAAGCAGCAAAGGACCACAGCTCCCACACAAACACACTAAAAAACTCATAAAATGGGACGCTAAACAGATTTTCAAGCTCCAAAACTCTCCACAAGACAGAAAGCACTACAGGCAGCGCAGCAGGCGGGGCTCTTCGCAGCAGCAGTCTGCGACCCCTGGCAGAAACCTCGGTGGCTCAGGCCCTGGGGCATTGGGCGGGTAACCGCGGCTACAGGAGAGCAGATCGGCTGCACTGGAGGCAGAGTTACCACATTTATCAGGCCAGAAGACAAAAAGGC
>JAQQSW010018832.1:0-11167 GCA_028646575.1 Pseudocheirus occidentalis | reverse complement strand
GCGTCGAGTAGCTGGTAGCCAATGTCCAGAATGGTTCGGAGTGCAAAGGGTTAAATATGAGATGTCTAATATTTTCTCAGTGCTTTGACTTTTTTTTTTTAACATTTCTTATTACTTTGGAATTCTTAACTTTTATTTGATCCATTCTAATTTTCAAGCAGTGCTGTTTTAAGTTGTTTTTTTTATCTCTTGTGCTAAACTATTCATTCTCTTTCAATTCTCTCTTCTGTAGCTTTCTTCTGTTTCCCCTTAGTGCTCTCATTTCTTTTCCAATTATTTACTCTACATCATTTATAAAATCATTTTTAATTCTTTTGAAAAGATTATTGATATGTCTCTTGCAAGAATTCTAGTTGAATTTCTGAACTTATACTGAAGCAAAGTTTTTTCTTTGAGGTTTTTCCTGTAGATGTTTTGAAGTCATTCTCTTTTTCCAAATTTGTGCCTTGAAGGTCTCTATCATTAATAATAGTTCCTTACGGTAGAATT
Organism: Pseudocheirus occidentalis; assembly: GCA_028646575.1. Classification (NCBI taxonomy): domain Eukaryota; kingdom Metazoa; phylum Chordata; class Mammalia; order Diprotodontia; family Pseudocheiridae; genus Pseudocheirus; species Pseudocheirus occidentalis. The sequence continues at coordinate 10,678 of JAQQSW010018832.1, read as the reverse complement.
TTTTTTCTATGTTCATTCACTCTTTAAGCCTAACTTCAGATTTTGTGTTAAGACCAGGCTTTGTGCACTTCTGGAGAGAATGGTTAGGCTCTGCTTGGGTTTGTTTTATTGTCTTCTTGGGTCCAACTGCTGCTTTCTTAGATTATTGAATATTGTATTAATCCAAGATGTCAGGGACAATTCAGGCTAGAAACTTGCAAGTTTTGAATGTATCCAAAGTGGTCTAATCCAGGACAAAAGCCTGATTGTTATCTTTCTGTTCCAAGTTCCTGATTTGAGTATGTCAGTTGACTATGGAGCCACCCTCTGGATACACTCACAATCCCTGTGACTTCCCAAAGCAAATCACCTTTGTCTCTTCACCAGCCTCTTATATGTGTTGTCTCCACCTTTTAGTATGTAAGCTTCCTGAATACAGGAACTATCTTTCTATTTTATGCATTCTTTTTTTTCATTTTGAGTTCCAAATTCTCTCTGTTCTTCTAGCCCCTTTCTTACCCATTGAGAAACCAAGCAACATGATACCCATTAAATGAGAAGTCATGCAAAACATGTTGGAAATATATTTTGCATGATTATACATGTATAATCTATATCAAATTGCTTGCCTTCTCAATGAGGGGGTAGGAAGGGAGGGAAAGAATTTGGGACTCAATTTTTAAAATCAATGTTGAAAATTGTTTTTACATGTAATTGGGGAAAAATACAATATTACATTTTAAAACTTCCGTATTTGTCATGTTGCAAAAAAAAAGCAAGAAAAATAAAATGAAAAAATAGGCTTCAATCTATACTCAGAATTCATTAGTTTTCTCTCTGGAGGTAGACAGCATTATCATCAGGAGTCCTCTGATGCTGTTGTGGCTCATTGTATTGATCCAAGTAGCTAAATTTCAGAATTGATCATTATATAATATTGGTGTCACTGAATACAATAACCTCCTGGTTCTGCTTGCTTCACTTTGACACAGTTTATATAGGTCTTTCCAGGTTTTTCTAAAAGCATCCTGCCCATCCTTTCTTATAGTACTACCATTGTTTGGATCTCTCCTTATTTGTGTGGAAAGTGTTTTGTAATTGTATTCATATAGTTCCTGGGTATGTTTTGGCAGGCAGATTCCCAAATATTTTATATTGTCTGTATTTGGTTTTTTAGTTGATTGTCTTGCATTCTTTAAATATACCATCATGTCATCGGCAATGAGTGATAGTTTGTTTCCTCATTCCCTATTCTTAGGAAATTCTTCAATTTCTTTTCTTTTTCTTATTGATATAGCTGGCATGTTTAGTATAATATCTAATAATAATGTCGATAATGGACATCCTTGCTTCCCTTTTGATTTTATTGGGAAGGTTTCTATTTTATTCCCATTACAATACAGATAACGTTTGCTCCGGGTTTTAGATAGATACTACTTATCATGTTAAGAAAAGTTCCAGGGGCAGGTAGGTGGTGCAGTGAACAGAGCACCGGCCCTGGAGTCAGGAGGACTTGAGTTCAAATCCAGCCTCAGACACTTAACACAAAAACTAGCCATGTGTGACCTTGGGTAAGTCACTTAGGCCCAATCGCCCTCCAAAAACAAACAAACAAAAAAGTTCCATTGATTCCTGCGCTTCCCAGTGTTTCTATTAGTAATGGCAGTTGTATTTTGTCAAAAGCTTTTTCCACATCTATTGATATAATTATATGATTTTTATTGCTTTTGTTATTGATATGTAAATCCTGTTTATAGTTTTCCCAATATTGAATCAACCCTGGTTTTGAGGTAATCTTTAATTATACATTTTGCTAATTTTGTCAGCCTTTAAAAAAATGTTGATGTTTAACCTGTGAATTATATACAGTTTCTCAAAAATAAATGACATTCACACTGATATTAATGAGTATGTAGACTTGTAATGGGGACATTATATAAACATTATTTATTTTAAATCACAAACTTATACAAAGTATTCCCAGAGGATGCAGCATGAACTGAGATTACAAAATGTATGTCTATATAGCAATCATTTGGAGAAAATTAAGTTCTTTTATTTAAAAAAAAGTTATTCTGTTCTGCATTTTTAATATTTTATGATTTAAAAAATCTTAATCTCTCCAAATAACAGCCAACGGGTTATTTACCACCCTCACCTTAAGGACTTTATTTTATTTTTGGTTCTGATCTGTGATTTCATCTGTGTAAGGAACTCCTAGTACAAGACAGCTAGCTCCCTCGACCAATGCAGATATGCACACATTCTGCAACTTAAATCCTCATAAAGAGCTGTTCTGGGCACTGAGAGGTTAAGCACAGGTCCAGACTCATTTAAATTGGCAATGAACTCAATTACATTTTCAAAGGGTAATGGGAGGTGACGGAACATTTTCTCTATGTTAACTTTTTCATAAGTTAGGTCCTGTGGCACTTTTACTGGTATAACAGAAGCAACAACAAATAATTCTCCCCAAACCTCACCCATTCCTTCTCTACTCCCATCCCTCTTCCATGGCTATCTTTTTGGCAATATTTGAAAATCCTGAAGCAAAAGAGTCTGCTCAAGTAGAACAAGAAGGATATACAACAATTTTAAGGTTTGTAACACAACCTCAACCTGTACATTGAGGAAGGGAACCTCATAGGGAAAAACTGAATGGTTTATATCAATCTGCTCACAAGGTAAAAGAGCAAGAATTAGAAACCAGCTAGCAGGGATCTGTTCCACTCCTTTGACTTTTTCTTCCCATCTCTTTGCTTAGAGAGGGTTGAGGCAAAGATACTTCTACCTCTGAAAGGTGGTGATTCAAAAGGAACTGGAGGAAATTGTAGATGAAAGAATTCCTAGATGAAGGCAACAGCAGTATCTTTAGCTGTCAATGAGTTTCTTTGCTCTTGAATTAGCAATGTCAATACAATTTTTGTTAATATTAGTCTTCTCAGTAATTCTATTGGCTTGTTCTAAGAGTCAGCCTTATTGTCCTTCTCTATGGCCATGTTTTTTCAAGCTCCCCAGGATACTGCCCCCTTAGTCAAATTTTCTTCCTTTTCATCTTCTTTGGCAACATTAGTTATCTCTTTAATGTTTCTACCATTGGCTCCTCCTTCAGCCCTTTGCTAAGGCTGACTCACACCACTTGTAGTCTCTGCTTTCATTCAGTTCATGTCACTTTATAGGCCTTACCAGACTCAAAACTTGTTGATTTATTCCAAGGGCAAAAACAAAGGCCACAACACTTGCTGAGCTCTGTTAAGATCTTCATCTCTTTCGTGTCTTTGTTTATTTGGTCCATATCTCCTTCTAGGAGGTTCAGATTTTCCCTTTTTTCATCCAGCATAGTGATAGCCTACAGCCTGAGACTCAATAGTTAAACCTGGGGTTCTCCTCCTGTTTTCAAGGGACTCATCAATCATCTGGTCAGTCCTTAGCTGAAGTTCTTCTATTGACAGATTATTCATGATTCTTGGAAAGCAAAGAAATAGGAACTGGTATATTCAAGTGGATTCCATGATCTTCCTTTTCCAGTCCTCCTTAACCAGCACTTTCTCAAAGATGAGACCCATCAGGGCTTAACTTTTACAATTTAAACAGAAGACATTTTCAATTAATCAAACATTTATTAAGTGTTTTCTATGTGACAGGCATTATGTTAAGCACTGGGAATACAAAAAGAGGCAAAAGACAGTTCCTGCCCTTAAGGAGCTTATATTCTAATGGGGGAGACAGTATGAAAACAAATACATTCAAAACAAGTTGTATACAGGATGAATAGGAAATAACAGGGATAGCCCTAGAATTAAGGAAGGTCAGGGAAGGCTTCCAGTAAAGAAGGAATTTTAGTTGGGACGAGGAAATGAGGTAGGTCAGAAGTAGGTAGAGATAAAGAGGAAGAGCATTCTAGCTATGGGGGACAGCCAGAGAAAATGCCTAGAGCTGAGAGATAGAGTGTATTATTAATGAAACATTAAAGAGGCCAGTATCACTGGATTGAAGAGTAGTAGTCTGGGAAAAGGTATAAGCAGACTGAAAAGGTTGGTAGCAGGGGAGCTAGGTTATTGAGATCTTTGAATGCCAAACAAAGCATTTTGTATTTGCTCTTGGGAGCTACATTCAGCCAAATGCCTGGATTATCAGAAAAAGCACAAGATTTGGAGTCAAAAGAAAGAGGTATGGTCTTAGACAAGGCACTTCTTCCCTCTAGGCTCCAATGTTTTCATCTGTAAAAATAAGGGGATTGGAATAGATGACCTCTAAGACAGAGGGAGAACCTAAGGCTAGGAAATTTGCCCCAGACCAGGAAATTTAAAGCACAACTAATACAGTACTTGTACCTGCATGTAACAGCAATCAGTTTAGCAGATATTTAGCACTTAGTAAGTTAGGGCTCAGTATAGAAAATGCAAGCCCTGTCCACTGTTGAGAAGGCATGAACTCCCCTGTTGACATGGAAGAAGGGGATTTGATGAGACAGGAGGCCCGTGTGTGCAAGAATTCCAGAGACAGAGAGACAGAATTGGAATTTTCCTGTTGGAGGAAGCAGGATTGTCTCAGCATCTGGGAGCTGGGCTGCTTGACTGAAGAAGTGAATTGGAGTTTTCTTGAGAGAGAGAAATAGTTTCTCTCCCAGCATCTGGAAGCTGACTGAAAAAAGAGATGGAGTTTTCCTGAGACCAGAATCTAGTGAAGGCCACCCAGAAGGCCAATATTCCTTCTGGGTCCTAGGGCCAGCTGAACTGCTGGAGGACTGAAGAAGCATGACCAGGATAAGACTTTGTTTGTTCATGGCCTGGCTGATCCTTGAGTTCCAGGCCAGAGAAGTGGTGAAGGGTTTGAGATGTGCTGGACCCTCTGAACTTCAGTGTGTGCCAGGGACTGACCTGAGGACTGGACAAGGACCTGGGAGCTGTCTACCTCTGAGGACTGGATGAGAACCTGGCAGCTGTCTTCTTCTGAATCCAGGTGACTGTTTGGTAGATTCAGGAGGGAGCTGGGACCATGGAAGGGGATCCAGGGAATGAGAGAGAACACCCAGAGTCAAGATTAAGAAAAGGCCTCCTCTTGGATGAAATTGAGCTTTGCTGGACACCAAGGGGTAGGGGGTTTGTGTGGTTTTTTAATGACCATACTAGTGATTAATGCTATTTAGTAACTGTGAATTTAGTGACTGAAGTTGCCCCAGGAGTAGAAGTTTGATTATTGTATTATGAATTGATTGAATGATTAAGTTAATGGTTGGCCCATGAGTGGAAGACTGATGTATTGTGAATTGATTGAATCATTAAATGAGGATTTCCCCCTTAAGGAAACCAGATGATTATTTTTTTGTTCCTTGTTCTAAATATTGTGGCCACTGTAGTGAAAACTGTGTGGCCATTCAAATGTTAAGCTGTTATGAATGCTATATTGTGATTTTCTGTGATAAGATGTAATGTTGTGAATGTTATGTTGTGAATATTTGCCTTGATTTGTAGTGGAATAAACAGTGTTCACTATTACTGTGTAATCGGTATCTTAAAAGCTGTTTACAGTAACATTCTTTTGGGAATCTGCTGGTGCATGGTGTTACACTGCACTGAGCTGATGGCAAAGAAGGAACCATTTCCCTCACTGTTATTAGCAATGGTGCTTCAGGGATGACCTCAAAGCACATTCTGCCTAGGACAGCAAAGCCTCCAGGCTGATTCAGGGCAGCAGTAGCACCCTTGCCTATATTGCAGTCAAGGAGAGGGGAAGCTCTTTGTGGGGGTAAAGAGGTCAGGGTTAGGGTTAGGGGTGCTCGAGACCCCAAAATACCAATATGCCGGGTCCTGTAGAATGATTTTGGGTAGACTCTTAAGGAGCTTCCTATGCTATGATGCTTGTGTTGGACAAGCAGGCAAGAATCATCTGGCACTGAGCAAGTCTGTGTTGTCATTCTATGGCTCTCACACACGGAGACAAGATGGGGTGTTATATACAGAAAGGTTGTGGGTGGAATCTAGGGGTGGTCTAGAGGAGGAGTTTGGTGGAGGGTGTTCAGAAGGAGTCAGATGAGGTCAGACTCCAGTAATGAGTTTGGGGAGGGTCTTCAGGAGGAGTCAGATAAGGTCAGACTCCAATAATGAGTGATTAAGGGTGGGAAATTGCTGGAGACTACCTGGAGACCACAGACAATGGTGGGCCAGGCCAGTTCAAGGGGGAAACTGGAACATCAAGGGTGGGAAACAGTTAGAACAAAGGAGAGCTAAAGATTTGGACGGAGCCACAACTCAAGGCCCATGGCCTCAGGCAAATGCCTTCAGTGGGAAGATTCAAGGAGAGCTCAAGGGGGCTCCCAGAGCTGCACCTCACCATTTTGTCTGTTATTTTTTGGCAAATATGACAGATAACAACTCGACATCTAGTAGATGAACAAAGAACATGACCATGTAATATCCAAAAGAGGTATCAGAAAATATTAACCACTTGAAAAAATACTCAACTTTACTAATAATAATCAAATAGGTACAGATTATACAACTTTTAAGGTAGCAGCACACATACCCATCAAACTGGCAAGAGTAAGAAGAAAGGTATTATGAGAAACATGCTTTTGGAATCACCTTCTGGGCAGGGGCAGGGAGGTAGTCTGGGAAACCTTCCACACATATTACTCACTTGGGGGCCCTTAGCAAGATCCATGTGGGATGCCCCTCAACAACACTGTGGAGATCTCAGGACTTTCAAGTAGGGTCAAGGAGCTAGCACAACATACCCTTTAAAACAACCCCTCATCAGAGAAAGAACTCAGAAACAGAATATGTAGAATAAGCTACTTTCAATACTTCAGCAAAGAAAAAGGTGTAATACTCACTAAGAACATACCCACAATGATAACAGAATCAGGAATGAAGGTCTACAAGTTCTGTCCTTTCAGGTAGACTTAGGTTTAGTTAAATTCCTCAAATTCCTTACTTTATTTCCTTCTATATATTCTACATCCTCTCTCTCTCTCTCTCTTTCTCTCTCTCTCTCTCTCTCTCTCTCCATATATATATATCACCAAATTCCTCACAGATTAGTCAAATTCCTCAGACTCCCCACTTTATTTCCCTTTATATATTCTACATTCTCTTAATATATGCAGATTATATGTAGATAACACAGGCCTTGGTAGTTAGGGTACTTGAGACCTGAGCTGGATCTGACCTCTTCTAAGGTCCAAGCTTTGTGCCACACCCCTACCTTTCTAGTTCCCTCTGACCATTGTCTTAGTTCTGGAAGGCCAGGGTTTTAGTAAAGTAAGATAATCAGAGCTTCCCCACAGCTATTGACTATCTTCCAATAACTTTTGTGGGAGCAAAACAAGATACCATTATATATCCTCTTACAATTGTAAGAAAATAATTAGTCCTACTGTATTTCTGGAGAAATACATGTATTGCTGGTAGAAATGTAAACTTGCAAAATCTTTTTGGAGAATACTCTGGCAGTACCCAATAAAAGTTACAAATAATACTCTTTGATCCAAAAATTCTAATGTTGGGAACGCACCCTGAAAGTGTTATAAAAAAACAACAAAAAGCAAAACATTAAAAGATTTTCAATGGCAAAAAAACTAAAGCAACTTAAATGCTCAACAACCAGGAATGGTTAAATTGTAGTACATTTGTAAAAGAATAGAACAATACAATTAAATAAAACAAATATGGAAAGACCCTTATAAAATAATGCCAAGTGAAAAAAAAGACTAGAGTACATTAAAATCATATGAAGAAGAGCAAATGAGAATGAATGAACAAAAAATTCTGATAGAGACTTAGAATGGCTAGAAAGCGTTTTGCTTTTTCATGTTGTAAAATTGTTCATTTAAATGTAAAGAGACACTAAGCAATTTTAATTGCTTTAATTTATTTTAATGTTAGTGAGTGAAAGACGTAAAAACTTCTCAGATTATACTTTAAAATCTAGTAAGGTTTTTTATGGAAAACAGGCCCAAGTTCCCCTTCACAAGAAATCACATGATTTACAAGGACTCAAAACTCAGAGCAGTAGGGAGGTAGGGAGTTACCCCTCTCCTCAGTGACACCTCAGCATAAGATATACCAAATAAGGACAGAAGTGCTTTTTCAAATGTACTTTGGGTGGTCTATTGTTTCCTCGGTCCAATATTTGAGGTAGATTGCCGCTCTTAGATTGTGCACGTGACTTTCAGCCAATGGAAGAAAGGGGTCAGAAGGGGGGTGGGTGGAGAATTCCGAGTTAGGGCTTTATAACTTCTGCCATTTGCTTTTGTAAATTGCTTCTCCTCCCTGACCATTTGTTAGGAGGGTGGCCCTTTCTCAAGATTTCAATAAACCATTCTTTTCTGCTTCCTACCTTGACAAGCCTCTGAGTTTTATTTGGGTAAGGATCTCCATTGCACACAGTTTTGGAGTGTGCACATTAGGCTTTTAAGACAAAGTTTAAAAACTCCTGAAGAGGGTGCCCAAAGAGGTTTAGGGCTGTCCAAGACCCCAAAATACCAACGTGCCAGGTCCTGCTGAAAGAATTCCACTCAAGTCTTCTCAGCCAAAGAAAAAGTAAAGTTTATTGAAAGTTCAAGTTTTGCCATATGGGGTAGACTCTTAAGGAGCCAGTCTATGCTAGATTGTTCTATGGAGCTTTCACACAGAGACCACCTGTGCCAAGCCATTCCATGGCGCTCTCAGATGGAGGGAAGATGGGGTCTTATATACAGAGGAATCTAGGAGTGGTTTAGAGGAGGAGCCTGGGGAGGGTCTTCAGGAGGAGTTAATGAGATCAGACTCCAGTAATGAGTTTGGGGGGGACTTCAGGTGGAGTTAAAGAGATCAATGCAAGAGTGGATTGATATTTTGATAGGCTCTAGGGTGGGAAGCAGATGGACAATGGAGGGCCAGGCTAGTAACAGGTTTGGGCCCAGCCACAATGAAATACTTATGGCCTCTGCAAATACCTCCTGAAGTGGGAAGATTCAATCAGACCTCAAGGGGTTTCCCAGAGTATGTACCTCAAAGATTCAAGGAGAGCTCAAAAGGGGGGGGGGTGTCCCAGAGCCTGCACCTCATCACCGGGAGCAAGCTGCCTGGATGCTGAGCAGTTGTTGTGAGTGAGGAGAGGAGGATCTTTGCTTAAGGTTGCCTGTCCTGTTTTGAAGGCTTGAGAATGTGGGTGTTTACTACTTTAACTACATGTGCCAATTTCATAAATACTTTGGCTTTGACTTTCTGTTTTTGGGCCTCAGTTTTCTAGTATTTAAATAAATGTTCTAGCTATATTTCTCATGTAGAGAGCCTATTACATTTTGTGATTAATAACCACATCAGCATACTTATAGTTACTGTAGGCATTGTGAATACTGCATTGTTGATACATTTGGCAGTGAGGGAGGGATCACAAAATGTCAGGCATCTATTTGGAAGCAGAAGGGCTGTAGAGGGAGAAATAGCTATCCCCGGATGGGAGGATTTTCCTTATTCCTCTCTAGCCAGAGAATGGGTCAAAAGCACAGGGCCCTGTGAAAACTGGGAACCATAGCTAAAAGGGGGAGAACCCGGAGATTTGGAAAGATATTTGCAAGGAATACCCATAGAACCAGGCAAAGAACTGGCAGGAGTGTGCAGGAGAGGCTGGGTCCTGCTCACAAGTTATTGCCTTATGTGTAAAAGCAGCGATAAGCTGCTGGAGGAAAAAGCTCAGATGGTTAGGGAATTGGCTGGTTTGCCTGACAATCCTGCTGTGGAACAGCTTTTATTAGAGCAAACTGCAGGATCTCAGGTGGAAGAGGAAGCTACTGTTCATGTAGCTAAAAAGAAGCAAAAAACCAGCAAAAGGAATCTGCATGCAGCTTTTGTCCAGGTCGGGCAGAGTTGCCCAGACAGCTGCCGGGAGAATGTGTATGAGGAGAATGGAACAGGGTTAGCTGAGGAGTCTTCTAATGTAGAAGCTTTCCCCATATGAAGAAGACAGGAGAACCGCCAGGGCCAAACAGAGTCCAGGGAGATAATTGAGGATTTCACTCAACAGGAGATTACTGATATTTTGGGTAGATTCACCCAAAGAATGGGAGAGTCTTTAGAGTCTTGGATGGTGAGAACCACTGATGAAGAAGGCACTGCAGGAATAACACTGGACAGTGTGGATTGCTTAATATTCATAAGCATCAGAAGCCTTTTGTACACCAAGCTTTTAGGGATCACCATATGTGAGGAAGCATCCACAGAACTAATCCGTTAGCTTTAGCTGCAGAGGGATGCAAAAAGCAGTATCCTGTGGACTCTGTGGCCTGGTGGAGACAGACCTGGTGCTCACTTAGAGAGTGTATGACAAAGCTAAAGGAGGAGGTCATGAAAACGGCTATCATGCTTGGAGGTGCAAATAGATATCATGATACCCCCCTAGTGATGAGGTGTAGGCTCTGGGACCCACCCCCCCTTTTGAGCTCTCCTTGAATCTTTGAGGTACATACTCTGGGAAACCCCTTGAGGTCTGATTGAATCTTCCCACTTCAGGAGGTATTTGCAGAGGCCATAAGTATTTCATTGTGGCTGGGCCCAAACCTGTTACTAGCCTGGCCCTCCACTGTCCATCTGCTTCTCACCCTCGAGCCTATCAAAATATCAATCCACTCTTTCATTGACCTCATTAACTCCACCTGAAGTCCCTCCCCAAACTCATTACTGGAGTCTAACCTCATTGACTCCTCCTGAAGACCCTC
>JAQQSW010018831.1:0-11167 GCA_028646575.1 Pseudocheirus occidentalis | reverse complement strand
GTGGGATTGCTGTTTTGGGGTTGGGGTAGGGGAAAGACAGAGAGAAAATTTGTAATTCAAAAATCTCATGAAAATGAATGATGTAAACAAGAAACAAATAAAATTTATTACATAAAAAAATAAAAAATAAAACAAAAAAAGAGATAATCAAGGAAACTACATTTTATTAAAAGATACCATAGAAGATGAAGTAATATTTTTTTTAATTTTGCATCAAATTTCTCTGATAAAAACCTTATTTCTCAAGTATATTGAGGACAGAGTCAAAATAAGAGCCATTCCTCAAATGGGATATTTTAAAAAAGAATATAAACAGGCAGTTTTCAGAAGAGGAAATCAAAGCTATCTATAGTCATATGGGAAAATGCTCTAGATTAATATTGATTAGAAAAATGCAAATTAAAACAACTCTGAGATTCCACCTCACACCAATTGGATCAGCTCACAATAGAAAATGAAAATGATAAATGCTGGAAGGGGTGTGGAACAATAGTACACTCCAATATTGGTGGAGTTGTGAACTGCTCCAACCATTCTGGAGAACAATTTGGAACTATGCCCAAAGGGCTATCAAACTATACAAATCCTTTGACCCAGAACTACCACTTTTAGGTCTGTACCCCCCCCAAAAAAAAGATCAAAGAAAAGAGAAAAGAATCTATATGTACACAAATATTTATAGCAGCTTTTTTTTGAGGTGGCAAAGATTTGGAAATTGAGGGGATGCTCATCAATTGGGGAATGGCTCAACAATTTGTAGCATGATTGTAGCATGGAATACTCCTGTGCTATAAGAAATGATGGGGGCGGGGAGTGGTTTCAGAAAAACCTGGTAAGACCTACACAAACTGATGCAACATGAAGGGAGATCATTGTGCATAGTAACATCAATGTTGTAATCCACAGTGAAAGACTTGGTGACTCCGACCATACAATGACTCAAGACAATTCCAAAGGATTCATGATGAAAAAAAAATGCTATCCAGAACTCAATGATCAGGTCCTCTGACTCCTAATCCAGTGTTCCTTTGACCATAGGGCAGAGGGGCATTGGGGGGGGGGGAGAATAAAACAAATAACATGAATGTCAGAACACTTGGGGTTAGTTCGATGCTAACTTGTTGAGTGACATCAAACAAGTCACTTTCCTTTATTCCTTTTCCTCCATAAAATAAAGGGATTAGATCTTTTAGGTTCGCAAAGTGCTTTATATAACATGCAATCTCATTTTATGCTCTCATCAAGCCTATGAAATGAGTGTTATGGGTTCTATTCTCCTCATTTTCCAGGTGAGTAAAACAGGCTTAGGTTAAGTGATTTGACCAAGGGCAAGTAATAATAGCTGACACTTGCATAGCACTTTGAGGTTTGCAAAATGCTTCCCATATATAGTATTATCCCACTGTATCTTCACTCACAGGTGATTATCTCACCTGTGAAGTAGGTGCTTCTAATATTCCCATTCTAAGGATGAGGAAACTGAGGCAGAGAGAGATAAAGTAACTGGTCCAGGATCATGCATTGAATAAGTGTCTTATACAGGACTCAAACCCAAGATTATAGAACTCCAAGTCCAAGACTATACCCACTATTACTCCACTTTTGACTTAGATGGACAATAAAGCTCCAGCATTCATGAGTCTTTGATAAGCTCTGTGACTTCCAGATGGCTACACAAGCCTCTATTATCCAGGCCTAAGAATGTGTCCCATAGGTTCTCAGAACCTGAAATTCAATTTTTAAAAAATGAATGTTAAAATTTTTACATGCAATTGGGAAATATTTAATGAAATAACTAAAAATAAATTTTTAAAAGGAAAGTCTGATATAGCAGAACTCAAAAGAAGAGATGTGAGACATTCTTACTGCTCCCCTCCCCCTCTCCCTTTTGTATATATGCACACACACTCACACACACACGCTCACACACACACACACACACACACACACACACACACTCTCGTCAGGTACATCACACTCATTCCCACCTCCATACCTTTGCCTTCTCTCCTGTCCAGAAATGCTCTCTCTCTCTTCAATCTAACTCAAATTCTGTCTATCCTTGAAGGCCAGCTCTAGTCCCATCTCTTCCATGAAGTCTCTCCTGATCCCCAAAACACTAGTGCCCTCTCTCCCAAATTACCTCATATTTAACCATTTTTAATTTATTCCTATTATTTCTCTTCATATTTATTTGGCACATATAAGCATATGCCCATTGCCTCCCCCTTTAGAATATCAGCTTCTTCGTTGCCAAGAAGGGATTGTTTGATTTGCTGAATTTTGATTATCAATGCCTAGCCCATTGCCTGGCCCATAGTAAGTGTTTAATAAAGACATGATGATTGTTTAATTGATAGAAAATATGAACTGGAAGGGACCTTAGAACCTAGAATGTTAGGACTGGAAGAAACATTAAATAGAATATTAAACATTAAACATTAAACAGGGTGGCAAGGGCTCTTAGAAAACTATCTAATCTCTTCATTTTCTTGGGGTTTGGTTTTGGGGTTTTTTTGCCTTTTTTGGAGGGCAATTGGGATTAAGTGACTTGCCCAAGGTCACACAACTAGTTTTTTGTGTTAAGTGTCTGAGGGCGGATTTGAACTCAGATCATCCTGACTCCAGGGCCGGTGCTCTATTCACTGCACCACCTAGCTGCCCCTTTGGTGTTGTTTTTTTTTACTTTTATTCATTTTCTTCTTTCTTTTCTATTTAATTTTATTCATTTCGAACTTAAATACAAAAAGACAAAAAAGAAAACATTTACATCTGCACTACACAACATAAAAAAAGAGGAGTCAGTATAAAGCCATGAATTTCCATTTCACAATTTACTTTTTTTTAAATTATGTATTAAATACTACACATCTCTTCAAAGCTATCCTGCTCTTTTGTGCTTCCTTCTAAGTTTTCTTTTTATTTTCTCTCCCACCTCCACCCTACCCTAGAAAAAGCTACTATTACACACAAAAATGTATATTTATGTAAAACCAGACTATACATAGCTCTGTTTATCAGTTCTTTTTCTGAATATGGATAGCATCTTTCTTCATAGGTGCTTTGTAGTTGAGTATTTCTACTACTCAAAATGACTTATTCATTCAAAATTGTTCTTAGAAAAGTATTGCTGTTACTGTGTACAAAGTTCTCTTGGTTCTGTTCATTTCACTCTTCATTATTTTATGAAAGTGTTTCCACGTTTTTCTAAAATCAACCAGCTCATCATTTTTTATAGCACAATAGTATTCCTAATCCCTTCATTTTCAGAGGAAGAAAGCAATTCTCTGATTAGGGGCAAGGGCCATTCTTGGAACTATTTTATGTATGTGAGTCCTACTGGTCAGTCACAAGGGGCAGAGGCTCCTCAGAGAGGTTAACACTGAATACCTGATGCTGGTGATGGATTTGGAGGTGATTCACTCCTTGAATGATTTATACCTTATCACTGAGTCTCTCAGGTTCATTTCAGTTCAGTTCAGTTCAGTTCAAAATAGCTCTGAAGTATCATTCCTCTTGCAGTTGAAGAGAGGGAACTTCTTTATTTGCTAACATTTGATTCTGAATAATCTTCACCTTTCCCACAAAATTCCCCTTACCTTTCATCTGCCTGATATTGGGACCCTTTCCTGGACTGGAGCCCATATGGGGACTATCTTGGGAGGTGTGCTAGGGTTAGGGGGGCTAGGGATTCAAATGAACAATGATGAGTTCACCATTAATTAATTGAGTGGGATCAATCAGCAAAGACTTAATCAGGAATGCAACTAAGTAGAACTGAGGATGATTCTTTCTCTGAAGGTATTGAATCCCTCCCTCTATCTTCTCTCTTAGAGCAATGAGATGCTCAGCCTGTCAAGAGGCTAGGAGATGGAAAGTCAATTCACCTGCATTTCTTATGTGCTTCCCATGTGCCAGGCACTGTTCTAGGCACTGGCAACATGAGGACTAAAGTGAAGAGGTCCCTGCTCTCAAGAAACTTACATTATAGTAGGAAAACAATATCTGTGTGTATATCTGTGTGTATAGATGCTTGTTTCCCCTACTGTAATTATGTAACATATGATATATTATATAACACATATCCTAATATATGTGTACATGTATGTATCTACATCTACATGTGTACATGCATGTATGTGTGTGCTCATTTATATTTATGCACACACACACGAATATGACAAATACACAACACCAATATATACACAAGATAACACAAGCTGGGAGGACACTAGCAACTGTGGGTGTGGGGTGAAGTCAGGAAAAGCCTCATATAGGAGATGGTGTTTGAGCTGAGTTTAAAGGAAAGTGGGGATTTCTAAGGGGGATAGGTGAAGAGGGAGTGCATTCCAGGCATAGGGGACAGCCTTGGTAAGGAAAAGCATCAAGATAAGAGATGCAATGTCATGTTAGGCAAGAGCAAGCAGGCCACTTTGGTTGGATTATTGATTGTATAGAAGGGAATATGGTGTAATAAGCTGAGAAATGTAGGCTGGAAACAGACTGTGAGGGCTTCATATGTTGGATAGAAGTGTTTAAATTTGATCCTAGAGGCAACAGGGGACCCAGTGAAGCTTTTTGGACAAGGGAGCACTGTGGTTTAATCTGTGTTTTAGTAATATCACTGTGACAACCAGGAGAATAGATTGGAAAGAGGAGAGACTTGAGGCAAAGGGAACAAACAGGCTCTTGCACTGATCCAGGGGAGTGGTGACAATACCTGAACCAGAGTAGAAGCTGTGTGAGGGGAGAGATGTTAGATGATCCCTTTGCTCAAACTCTACCTACCTCCCAAGTAGCCTCCTAAACCTGGAGCACACCATATGGAGCCCCTATTTGATCTCAATCTCATCTCTGCCCTGCACCCCATTCCCAGGAATCTGCTACCTTCCCTTTCCTCCTCCTAGTCCCAGAGCCTTTAATTCCATAGCTCCTCCCATTCTGCTTCTCTAACCAGGCATTCTATACCCCATTCCCATTCACTCTAAGCCTTCAGATGCTCTTCCTCCAAAGGCTTAGGGCACTCTCATTTCCTCTCTTCCATCCTCCTATCCTGCAGGAAGGCTACCTCTAACTACCCCACTTTGCCTCTCTTCCATCCCCTCCCCATTCACCCAACCTTGGTTTCTAGAATTTTATTTTACTGGAGTCTGTCTTTGTTTCATATTCCTCTGAGATCTGGGCATATGTCTTCTCTGCCAAAGTGAGAATTCATTGAGGACAGGGCTGAGATGCTCACAGAAGGAAAAAATGGTGTTTGTAGCCATTAGAGTGGGAGTTGGAGGAGGGAGGGAAGGGGAGGATACAGCTCCATATCTCCCCTTTAAACAGATTTTCCCCTCCTTTCCCCTTTGAGAGCTAGCTCTTCACACAGGGAGTACTGGATGTCACTGATCAATTGACTGAGGGCAACCTCAACTTTCTCTCATTGGAACCGAGTCCCCACTTTCCCTCAACCTTCTTAAGCCTAGTAGGTTCAGGCTTCTCTGACATCTAGCTCCTCCAGCACAGGGTGCAAAGGACCAATGGAAGGCACAAAAAGGAGACATACACATTGTTTCCATGAAGCTTGCTTTTTATTAAGTAGTCAGGAAGCAATCACCTATAGACGTTCTGCAGGTGCAGAGACTTAGAGCTCAACAAACTGGAAGCCTCCAGGTGTTGCCCCCAAGAGAGGGAAGATCAGAGGGTCAGCAGAGTCCGGGCCTTGTGGGAAGTTCTCTGGTATGCAAATGAGATCTATCAGAAGGCAGAACTATCCCCAAACATAAGGCTCTTCCGACCTGGAGAGGAAGAGGGAGAGGGATTATGCTTCCCGTCCGGATTTAGGGGATATATTGTATAACCTGGGGAAGGGAGGGAGACTCCTTTATTGAGGGATGACTGGATCAGAGATGAATAGTTTTGATTACCATCTGAGACTGGCCAAAGGAGGAGATTGGGGTATAGGGAGGAGGCAAAAGCCACCACGAAAAAATACAGAATCCTGGTCTTGAAGGGAGGAGAAATGGAGAAAGGCGGTGAGGCTCATAAGACGGAGGCAGGGACCACGTCTTACCTGCCTTACATCTCTTCTATTGCTTAGCCCAGGGCATTCCACAGTGTAGTTACTTAATGATTGCTCAAAGAACAAATGGATGAATGAATAGTCTAGAAAATCGAAGGAGTCCTTCAGAGGCAAATGGGGAAAAGGAGGCACCAGTCGTTCAACAAATCTACATTAAGCCTGTCTGGTGCAAAGTCCTGGGCTAAGGGCCAAAAATAACTAGACAAGTCTCTGCCCTCAAGGAACTTAGAATCTAATAAATGGTAGTGGGGGGCGGGAAAGTAAAGAGGGTCTAGTGGGAGGGGTGAATTCACCCAGACTTGCTGTTCTGTTTTCCGCTGTTATCCGGAAAGAGACTCTCAGCCAGCCGGGCTTCCGGACTGTCCCTCTTCCCAAACCTGGAGGCCAGGCAAGAAGAACCAAGTGAGGGGAGGGGGTCAGTGTTGGTCCCGCCTCTTGCTCTCATCTTCACTGTGACAGGGCTGGTGATGCTACCCTGACTGGAGATCTTGGGGGACTGTCATTGAACCAGAGTCCGAGAGTGACAGGTTGAGAGTAATGAGGAGGTGACTCCAAAGTATGTCCCGCCCCATCCCATCCGCCCACTATTCCCTTATGGATGGGGTGGGGGAGCAGGAAAGAAGCCAAGCAAAGGTGTGGAGTACACCCGTGGGAGTGCAACACACACACACACACACACACACACACTCGCGGGTACACAGCCTCGGACTCCTCACCGCTGCCTGGTAACCAGATTGAGATAATGCCGTAGGGAAGCGTAGTAGCGACTAAGTTCCTCAGGGGAAGCGTCCCCGCTCGGGGCTTTAGGCTTAGAGGGGTAGCCCTCCACCAGAATCCCTAAGCAGGTCAATAGAGCCAGTAGCACTGCAGCCGAGATGGTCCATGGCCTCCGAACAATCATCTGCAGAGAAGAGGGCAGTAGCCTCAGTTTCCCCACCACGTATCTCCCCACCCTCCTTCCCAACTCCCCTCCCCATTCACCCGCTGTAACACCCCCAGGAGGGACCAAAGGATTTTTTGATTCAGAGCTAGAAGGTACCTTAGAGTCCAGCCTTCTCATTTTACAGATGAGACAACTGAGGGTCAGAGAGAACTAATTTGTTTGAGGTCACACAGGTAATAACAAACACTTATGCAGACTTAGCACCAGACACCTAAACAGAAGCACAAACACACCCACAGTCCCTATTTTCCCGTCCCAGATGGTACACCTGAATGGCCCACCTCCCCATCCCTACTCTGGCTCTTCCTTACACTTGCCCTACAGAATCCTTGTTATCAGAAGAAAGGAGGGGACCCTGGGAGAAAACAGCCTGCTGCTCTTACCACAGCCTTGTCAGCCCTGATACTATCTTCCTTATTCCCTCCTCAGACCATAGTGGTGAGACTTAGATTGAGGGAGCTCTAAAAGGACCATTTGGATCCTCTAATCCCAGAATACCCTGTCCTCTATTAAGGGCTCCCCACTTCTTGCCCCCTGTCTGGTTAATGGGGGAGTCTCAGACCTGGGTGCCCTTCTCAGTCCCAGTTCTTCTCATCACTCTCTTAGTCTCCTTACTCTCAGAGCTAAGGTCTCCTGCCATCCCACTCTCAGTTCCCCTCACTTCCTTGGAGATGGTGGTCTCCTTCTGCCACCCCTTCACCCTGCCCCCAAACCCTCCCTTGCTTGTACCGTGGTTAAGTACTCACAGTATTAAATATGGGAGGTTGGGAGCAAGAGGGAGATAAAGCAAGAATGGAGTTAGCCTAGGGGTTTTAGCTGTTTGCTAGGTCCAGCTGACTCCCTCCTGGGTTCTTTCCTCCTGGGGCTTATATTACTGCCTGGGAAGAAGGAGGGGAGGGGAAAGGAGAGGGCAATTAAAAGAGGAGGGGAAATGAGGGGGTGAGAAAGAGAGGGGGAGGTCCCTCCCTCCCCGTCTAACAGGATCACCTGGCTTCTTCAGGTGATGGAGAAAGGTGCTATTGCCACCTCCTTAGGAACTGGGGTAGGGTAGATTGATAAAGCCAAGGGTCCCTCTGGAGAGGAGACCCTGTTCTCATCCCATCTACTCCACTCAGCTGAACAAAGAAAGCACCAGGTGTGGTTGGGGCTTAGAATGTATAGGGTGAGTGCATTGCTTTGAATTCATGTCAAACGTGCTTCTCCCAACACAGCTGTCCCTTCCCAGAAAGATCTCCAACCATGAGAGGAGAAGGAATCAGACCAGCTGGCTTCTAAGATCCTATTCCAACATTTATTCAGCAAATTGAGGTGGAGAGAGAACAGAGACTCTTTTAGGAGAGAGGGACAGCTGAAGCATGGAAAAGGAAGGTTTCTTTTACATTGAGGTTGGGGAATGGACTGAATAACTTTTTGGCCCCATGACTTCATCTGGAAAGAAGAAAGTGCCAGGTGTCAGGTCTAAAGGCCCTTGCAAATGTCCTCTCTCCAAAAGGAAACAAGTCTTAATCATCTTACCAGGCACTGTGCTAAGTGCTTCACAAATACCATCTCATTTGATCCTTATGAAGGAAGTAAGTGCTATTATTATCCCCATTTAACATTTAATAAAACTGAGGCAGAAAGTGTTTAAGTGACTTGCCCAAGGTCACACAGTTAGTAAATGTCTGAGGCTAGATTTGAACTTGATTCTCCCTGACTCCAGATCCAGTGCTCTATCCACTTAGCATCCTCTCTCTCAACCTATACTCAGATACACATGGTGGGCAGTAATCAACTTTACAAGTTTCCACTCTCCAAAATAGTTGCATCTTGGCTGAGACTGGTGCCAGTCAGGTAGAAGCCAGGTAAAGGGGGCCAAAGAGGTTATCAATGATTAGAATCCTACCTGACAACCATTCAACACCACCTTCCTAAGGAATGGTGAGACTGACTAAGAATACTGCCCTTTTCAAGGGAAGAGCACTATCTGCCTAAGATTTGAATACAGCATTGGAGAGTGCTAAGTACTCAGATACTTGGGATAGTCTCCCAAGACTTATGAAGAATAAGAAATGACTCTCTCCAGCCCCTCACTTCATTTCCCAAACCATCCCAACTTATATTGAGGTCTGAAAACAAGAATTCAGGCACTGTTCCTGAATCACCATTAGACCAATGGCACCACACTAACAAGCTTAGACCCTGATCTCCTAAGCTTCTAAATAAGTAAGACCATCCCACCTGTGTGGAGAAGCCAGATGGCAAATTCAGTACCTTCAACAGCTACTTTTGAGCCATGGGAGATCTGGAGAAGATGGGTAATACAGGAGGACCTTAGATGTGTATCTGCTTGACACCAAAGCAGCCAGTGAATGTCTAGGAAGTGTATAATGATTACATTAAAATAATTAATTGAGTTTTCCAATTTCCATTCTGCTGGGACATTCTGTATGCAGACCTGGAGTTTGAGCTAATAGGAAGGGACAGACTAACAGACTAAGAGAGATCAAGATCAAGACAGAAAGTGAGACAGACAAAAACAGACAGTGAGACAGATAAAATGAACAGAATAGAGAAAGGGAGAGCAGAAACCTAGTATCAATTAAGAGAGACATGGAGAATGAGATAGAACAGAATTACAGACAAACAGAATTAAAAGTCAAGAGATAGTGAAACAGACCAGAAGCAAGGAGACATATATCAAAGATAGGTATTACACACACATAGCAGGGAGAAACAGTGACCAAAATACAGAATCATATCTGGCACAAAGCCCTAAAGATAGATTTTACTGGTTATGGGATGGGAAGAGGGTTCACAAGGATGAAAGGGAAGGACAATCTGGTCTGCTTCACAAGGGTTGATGGGGAGAACATCTGGAGACAGACAAGGACACCCTTACTTCAACACTTTGGTTGAGCAACAGATCCTTCCCTATTCACTCAGGACATACTCTTAATATGACTGAGAAGATGGAACTGTTGACATCTCACCTCTCATCCTGGAGGAAAAAAAGGCAGTTTTAAGTAGTCCTCATTTCTTCTAGGGAAGGGATTCTTAACTTTTTTGGTGTTGTGGACCCCTTTGGTATCCTGTTGAAGCTTATCTTGTGAACTCTTCTCCAAATAATGTTGTTAAATACATAAAATACATAAATCTATAGAGGAAACCGGTTACATTGAGATAAAATGATCAAAAAAAATTTTTTTAACCAAATTAATGAAACAATTGGTCCCTAGGGTGAAATGTTGGGAGCAATTAGGATTACATTATCCAGTCCTGTGTCTCTAGGCAGGTTTGTAACTACAAAATCCAACCCAGATGGCTGTTGGTCCTATTTTTAAAGCTTTCCAGGGATGCCAATTCTACAGTTCCTTTGAATTACCTGTTTCTGAGTCAAATCACTCTGATTCTCTGGAAGTTACTCTTTTTCAGTGAATTGTGCCATATGGATTGAACACATCTCACTTGCATAGCCCAATACTAGGTTTTGGGCTCTGATAAAGGATTCCACATGCAGTGAGGTCCCAATTGATGAAGAAGATCCAGTCCTTGTCCTCAGGGAGTTCCCTGAATGGAGAGGCAGGACACAGATGCTGTCACTGAAATAAGAGCAGATAAATTAAATATGGATTGTATACGCCAGTGCTGGGGATGATGAGGAAGGAGTGATAAGGGCAATCAGAGAAGGGATTCTGAAGAGTAATAAGACATAGTGAAGCAAGGACTGGAAAGAGAGAAAGGAACGTGGCTTGGCTGAAATCTACCAAGATGCCATGGGAAATTTCCCCTCTCAACAAATTGATAATGTACCTAAGGGCAATGTACCTCTGTTTGTGTCCTGATTCCCTTGAAAGAAGGCTCTGAATCAATTTTCAAAGGTTCTAGGATTTCCTCCATCTAGGAACTCCCCCCTACCAATGTAGACACTTGTCTATGACTTTTTTTAATGTAATAAATTTTATTTGTTTTCTTGTTTATATCGTTCATTTTTAGTTACAAATTTTCTCCCCATTTTTTCCCCTACCCCACCTCCACCCCCAAAACAGCTATCCCACTGTGGAGCCCCTCCCCTGGTCTGCTCTCTAACTTTCTGGTAGGGCAGGGAGGGTCTCCCTATCCCAGCCCCTGTTTATCTTGATTCCTAGTTGCAGGTATTGCAGAGCTTTATATTCTAG
>JAQQSW010018830.1:0-11167 GCA_028646575.1 Pseudocheirus occidentalis | reverse complement strand
CCTGTTTAGCCCCTTCCTGTTAAGGTGTGAATTACTCCCAAGGAGTTAACTGGAAGTAAGGAGCTAAGCCTTTGAGGTGCTAAGTGCCTTTAGTAGGTGCCAATAGAAAGGGGCATGGAAGATCTTCTGATTTCATTAACATTACACACTGGTAGTCCGTCAGCCCTGGAATGTTTCTTCTCCTCTTAGCATTTCTGGATTCCCTCAAAATTGAGCCCAAATTTCATCTCATGCAAGAGGCCGTGAAGCATCCTATGGCTTGTCCACTTTTTGATTTGAAGTCACAAAATCATTGTCAGCCTCAATCCTAGATTTACTTCTTGGCAATTTCCAAACATTTCTACTGTCTCTCCTCTCTGAGGCCAAGCAGAATGAATCTAATCCCACTTGCCCATGACAGCCCTGGGAATGTGTGAAGGCCTCCATCATATCCCTCCCAAGTCTCTCCAGGACAAACATCCCTAACCACTCCAACTGCTCCTTTTGTAGTATGATTTCAAGGACTTTGTCTAGCCTGGTTAGCTCCTCAATTTAACAATATCCTTCCCAAAATGTAGTGCTAAGACCTGAACAAAATTCTCCAGATATTGTCTGATTAGGGCTCAGCACAGTAGGATTCTCAATAACTTTACTTCTGGATGTTACACCCTTTTGAAGATTCCATTTGCTTTCTTGCTTACCGTGTCATACTGTCTCAGTCCACAAACATTCCCAGATCCATACTGTTGAGCTATGCTCCCTCCATCTTGTATCTGAGAAATTGATTTTATGGATACTGACACACTGCAGGGTCCTTTTCACCTCTTTTTTCTTTCTGTGTTTTCAATCTTTTCCTTATTCATAATTGCCTCCCCCTGTTTCCTCTCACACTCCAGTAGTTTTTCTCTACTTTTCTTCTTCTTCCTCCTCAAACCAGTGACTGATAACTCCAGTTGTTGTTACATAGTTAGGGCTAAAAGAGTGCTTACTTCATGTCCCTAAATTGCTTTAATAAGGTTGGGAAGTATGTGACATATCTTCCTAACCCTTTTTCCACCTTCCTGACATCTTCTCTTTTCACTTCCTGCTTTGTGCCCTCATGATGTCCATTGGATGTCCAATATGGCCATCCAAACCTGCCTTCCAAGTAACCCCTCAAATGTTGGACCTTTCCCTCCTGTCATTCTGCACCCAACACTTTCCTATCCTCCATTTCATACCTTTAGGACCTAGGAATACATATTGATGATTCAATTCACTCTTCTATTCAACAAAGTATATGTTCACAAAGATCTCCTGAGGTTGTTGCTTTAATTTAAAATGGAATGATACCAATGATAGGTACAGAAATTAGACAGAGGCATATTTAGTATTGATGTTGGGAAAATCTTCCAAAGTACAATAGTTATGCCAAAATGGAACGGGCTGCCTTGGGAGGCAGCAAGTCCCCCTCCATCAGAGGTCTTCATGTAGACATTAGATGATCAAGGTCACAATATTGTACAATGGAGTTTTGATCAGGGACAAGTTCTAAATGGGTTCTGGGATGCCTTCCAAACTCTGAAATTCAGTGATTTCATCCTGTGTCAGAAGGAATATTTCAGGGAAAGTAGAACCTTGAAGCACAGATTAATTCATAACACACGATGGCCAGCTAGTCTTCCTTCCTGTATGGGAGGCTCCATGCCTTGAGAGACACTCTCTTTTTATAGGCATATCTATGATGGTGAAATCTCAGTGTCTACTTTCCAATGAAAATGATGGAGATTATGTCATGTACCATCTGTCTATTGCCCACCCGCCAATAAAATGTAAGCCCCTTGAGGACAGGGACTGTTTTGCTTGACTTTGTGTATTGAGAAGTGCCTGGTTTATAGTTAGGTAATAATAAAGGCCTGTTAATTGACTGATTACCCCATGATGGGCGTGCTAAATGTTGGAGCTCTTGAGGCAATACTCAAAATGAATCCTCCTCGTCTTTATGCAGGAAGAAATGACAAGACATGTCTGAGTTACATGTTTAAGTCAACTGCCTTTGAAAGTATGGTGTTAGAAGTATGGTAAGCTCTGCCTGAGAACCAGTCCCCCAAAGGACTATTGTTCCAGTCTTGCTAAATAGCTAGAGAGGACTGGGCTGGCTCTCTCTTAGGAGATGCTATAAAGTCAAACCAACCCACTAAAACATTAATTAGGTCATTTTTGCTTGGGGTCTGTCTCCTGCTCCTTCCCCACTCCCTTTCTTTGCCCACCACCCTCAAGTGTTCCCCTTCTGAGAACCCCAAGATTTCTGAAATCATCTCTACCAACCCATCACTGAATGCTCAGTCAAAGGACTTCAGGTGGAGAGTGGCTTTGGATATTATTTACAGTTACCTAAGGCCTTTTCCATTTACAGGTGAAGAAACTAAGGACAAGGAAGGTAAGATAATTTTATAAGATCATAGGAAAAGGACCTCAGAGTGCCATGTACTGTAGCTCCCTTATTTTACAGATGGGGAAACTGAGGCCACAGGGGTAGGTTATTTACCCAAGGTCACCCAGATTTGAACCCAGCTCCTCTGATTCCAAATCCAATACGCTTTCCACCATACCATCCATATGACTTGTCCCAGATCACTTCAGGAATTAAAAGATTCAGGTTTGGAACTAATGTCTCTGGGCCACAAATCCAGGGGTCCTTCCATTCTATCTCTCTGCTTCCTCTCCCCATCCCTCTAATAAGGTGGTCATCCAGACTCTCTCTGAAGACCTCCAGTTATGGAGGGCTCAATGTCTGCCTTGCCAATCCATTCCACTTTGGGATGACTGATTCCTCGGCATCAAGCTTTGGATTCTCTCTCTTCAGCTGCCATCCTAATTGCTCCTAGTCTTGTCCTCTTAATGGGAGGGACAAAGAGAAAAATGTCTAATGCATTTTCTATAGAACAGACCTCCACTGTCAATTCCTCTTCCTGAAGCCTTCAATCACCCTGACTTAGAACAGAATTCTCCCTCTCTCTTTTGCATTTTGATAGCTGCCAAAGCCTTACCTACAGGTTGGTCATGATGTGCAAACAATGGAACTCCTGATACCAGTCATGTAACACAGGGCATTAATTAGGCTCTGGGGGGTTTCCAAATTTCACTCGAGGTCCCTACTATGAGGCTTACTTAAACGATGTCACTTACCCAGATTTGGTGACTCTGAATGACTCCAAATGAGTTAATTGTCTGCCTACAGAGGATGATGTTTAACCACCATTGAGGATATTCAAAAGCTGCGTGGTAGCTGATTCTAGCCCTGGATAAATGTGGCAGCCAGGCTGCTATATAGCCAGTGATTAAGATCTAGGATTGAACTACCCAATGCCAGTTGCTTGGAGGGAGCACTGCATGGGGCAGATTCAGACAGAGTCAAGGCATCAAGACGAGGCCACACAGGCACCACGAAGTCCTGGAGAACTGAGAACATTTGAGGCTTGAGAGAATGTGGAACCTGAGATAAAGGAGACTTGGAGGAGAGAAGGAACATTCCAGATGCTTCTCAGGATTTAGAAGTCTGTCAATCCATGAGACATTAGATTTGTTCTGTTTGGCCCTGAGGGCAGCATGGGGAGGCAGGAATGGAAGTTATGGGAGAAGGCTTTAGGCTGAATGTCAAGAACAGCCTCCTCCCCTTTAGAACTCTCTAAAAGTGGAATGGGCCATCTCAGGAGGCGGCCAGCACTATGCAATGGGGGATCTTTTTAGAGTAGTGGCTGCACCTGCCTGTGGAGAATGCTCCAAATCTGATATTCTGGGATTCCTCTGACCTTCTTGTTTGAAAGGGTGATTGTGCCATCCGCCGCCTCTCCCTAAACCTGGTGGATTATTAGACAGAGGAGTGGCATGAAATGTAGGGGAGCACAACATCATTCTCCATGCTGCAAAGAGAGCAATGAGAGGTGGCATGGCAGAAGGGGTAGAATGCAGGACATAGAGTCAAAAAGAGATGGGTTCAAATCCTGCCTTTCTAACTTACCACTTGGGCAATGTTGAGAAGGTCACTTTGTCCTCTCAGGATCCCAGTCTCCTCATCTATGAAGTGAAGAAGTTGGGCCAGATGACCTCAAAGGTCCTTTCAACTCTAAGTCTATGGTTCTATAGGTCTTAAGGAAGAGAAGGAAAGTGAGAATGGGATCTAGTGGAGAAAGTCATGGGCAAGGAGTCCAAGGATTCAGGCTCTATTCCTAACCACCCCTTGCCAGATGCATGGCTTTGGGCAAGTTAGGTTACTTCTTTTGGCCTTAGCTTTTCCATGTGCCAAATGAAGACCTTGGACCAGATGAGCTCCAAGATTCCTTCCAGCTTCCAACCCGTGATCCCATGAGTGATGATAAAGAAAGAAGGGGTATTTTCCTCCTCCCTTCTTCTTTCTTCTTTTCCCATGCTTCCCCTGGGGCATAAAATATATAGTGGTATAGTGGACAGAGAGCGAGGCCTGGAGTCAGGAAGACTCATCTTCTCAAGGTCCTCAGACACTTAGTAGCTGTAGGACCCTGATCAAGTCCCTTCACCCTGCTTGCCTCTGCTTCCTCATCTATAAAATGAGCTGGAGAAGGAAATGACAGATTAAAAAAACCCAAATGAGGCCATGAAGAATTGGACATGACTGAAACAACTAAAGAATCACTTCTCTCTTGCCAAGTCAGAAGTCATCGGTGGGAGGTGGTATGGAGAAATGAAACTTGAGACCCCTTTTTTTCTCGTCTGACAGGAGCCTTCCAAGTGGGATGCTGAAAGGAGATGTCTCAGGGACCTAGTAAAGAATACTCTTCTCCCCTTTTCCTATCGTTTTCTGGATTTCCCTTTAATTAGGACTTTGGAAGGGTCCAGCTGAGCTTTGGGGAGGCAATGAGGTAAGGTAAAAAGAGGACTGTCTTTCAAAGAAGGCTCAGGTTCAAATCCTATGTTCTATGCTTATTACCTTCATGAAGTTGGGCAAGTCATTTCACTTCCATGGGCCTCAGTCTCATCTGTAAAGTGAGAGGATTGTATTAGAAGGTCCCTAAGGTTCTTTCTGGGGACCAGATATGCAGGAGAGTGGGGAAGGGGTGGACACCTGGAAGAGTACAAGTAGTTTTTATAACATCAGGCTGTCCTGGATCTGAGTCTGGTGAGTTCATAATGATGTATATGGGATGGGTCCTGGGAAAGCTAGAGGCTGTAACCTTATGTAATGTTTCTGGGCAATAACTAGTGGGTGAAAATGCCCTGGTAACTCAAGGAAGAGGCTTATCTTAGTTATTGGGAGCAAAGTGGGAGAAGGAGAGGAAAGAGCTACTAGACTGTTCTCAATCCAAATACTCCCCTTTCCACAGGAAGCAGGTCCTCCTAGTGCTGGAATGTACTGCTTCAGAAGAATACTGGACCTCTCACTTACAAGCAGCTATTTCCCTCCATGCTGAATCCACTTGGGGAGACAGAAATGTTCCATCACTGTGATATCTCCTCTCCTTTCTAGCTCCAGGACTCTCAGGTGGAGGAGTCCAGTGGAAGGATAACTAATCTATACCATGGGAACATTTAGCACAGCTGATGAGTATTTCCAACATACGTGAAATATTGGCTTGCCCAAGCTAAGTCCTATCGGTACACAAGACCAACAAAGTCATGTGGTGTCTTTTTAGGAAACATGCCGGGCTTATCCATGCCAATCTTCTTCAAAGTCGTCATCTTGAGGGACTGTGCACTTATTTTGCGGAAGATTCCTTTGCACAGGACATTTATTAAACTGCTTTTGGAATCACTTGTGACAAATCTCTTTAAATTCTTTAGTACATAGAATCATAGACTCAGAAATTCAGAACCGGAAGGAACATTAGTGAGTACGTAATCCAACTCACACTCCCAAAAGATCTTGGCTATAAAAATACATGATAGTGGCTATCCCATCTCACCCTGAAGACTTCCACTGAGGGCAACCCCATTCTAATTTTGAATAACCCTCATTATTAAGGTAGTTTTGCTTACTTTAAGTTATGACTTCCACTCACTGCTTTTGGTTTTCCCCTGTGAAACCCAAGAGCCTAAACTTACTTCAATGTATCAGCCCTTCAAAGACCTAAAATGAACCACCATGTCTCCCTTCAGTTTTCTCTCTAGGCTAAACATCTCCAACTAAATTCACATTCATGAAGCACCTACACATGCAAAGCTCCATTTTAAGGATGACCTGTAACAAGACCAAAATGAAAGAATCCCTGCCTTCAAGTAGCTTACATTCTATTCTGCATGTAAGTAAGAGAGTTGGGGGAGGAGGGAGATAATACATATGCAGATAAATAAATACAAGGCAGTTTGGAGAAGGATACACTAACAAGGAAGAGTGCCAGTTGCTGTTAGTAGTAGCCAATCTTTTTCCTTTGAAGGTGAATTTTATTTTTGGGAACAGTCACAAGTGATTCAGAAGCAACTTAGAGAGAGTAAGATCATGCTTGGTAGCAGTGTTCAGGGCATTTAGATGACTAAGCAGTGGACCTGTGTCCTCTCACATGATATGTGATCTATATCTGAAGGCAATGCACCAAGGGGAGCCTTTAAAATGTTTTGTGCTGAGGCAGCCATACCAGGATCATAGGCTTACAGCTGAGACTCACTTGGTCTTCAGAAGTCACTTGGTCTAATCCACTCATTTTATAGAGGAGGAAACTGAAGTCCTGTCCCCTAGTACAAGGCCTGGTGAGAGACTGACTTACTAGCCCTAGGTCTTATGGGTAGAAAGGAACAAAACCTGGCTTTGAATCCACCCCTTCTTACTGTACTATACTGTCAACTTATAATGGTCCCAAACTGAGACCTGGAAAAGGCTGTAATTTAGAAAGGCCAAGGTCCCCCACTGCTTCTTGGGCCATCACCAGTTATCTTGACTTTTGTCCTGCCACTGGACATTGATGACTCTAGAGGAAACAGTGAGGCTGACGACTTAGCGCAACTCGGCCTCGCTTAAATCCAAAAAACTAGCAAGTCAAGACATTCAGTTCTTGACATCGTTGGCCCTCTTTGAGAATTAAGGATGAACGACAACAACATTGAGGCTCCAAGATCAATGCTTCAAAGAAAAATGCCCTCCTGCAAGTATAAGTTCTGATTCAAAATCAGTCTCATTACAGTTTTACTTTATGATATGAGATCCAAAACCACTGGATACTTGAATGCTGGGATCAAGACCCACCCTACATTTTACAGATGAGGAACTGATAGCCAGAGAGGAGAAGTAACTTGTCCCTATCTTTACCAACAGACAAAGAAAGTGAATTTCTCCACTGATGTCAATAATTTCATTTTTTTTTACTTTTTGGAAAAGATAAATATCAATCTTCATCTGTTTCTATGTGACGGTTCTTAAATAAATCCACAAACATCAAAGGATTTTCTCATCTCATGCTACAGCCCCGCCCTCCCTTCCCACCACAATCATGTATAGATATAAAGCCTGAAGCTCAGAGATGGAGAATGGTTTTCCAAAATGTCATAGCTGGTTCATAGTAGGTGTGAGACTAGAATTCAATTCTTGGGACTCTTTCTACTGCGTCCATTCTTACAGCTTCATGAGCAATAGAGGCCAATCTCTAGAAATTTAGTTCCTTCCTCCTTCATTTACTCTCCTTTACCCATAAAATTGGTAGCTCCATGTGTTGGCTCTTTTTGTAGGCCTAGGGTGAGAAAAGAGTAAGAAAGTAAAATCTATATATTTCTATATGTATTTCTGTGAATAGCAGTAATGAGAGCAGTGCTAAGAATGGGTGGGGGGCTTTTGGAGAGTGGAATTAGAACCACTCTGATTTCTAGACAAGTAATTACTATGCTCCTGAGGAACTAGAGTAGGGTGATCAGGGTTTTGATCCAGGGATTTAGGCAGTACTGATAGTAATTGTACTCCTTAGTGATGTAGAAACAATTGAACTTAGCATCTAGTTAGGAAGGTTAGTTACAATAGGAAATGAGCAAAAGGCAGGCTTTCTCCCTGACACCCTTCACTCTTAGCAGCCTCCCCAGCAGTGACTTCTCAGAATTTTACAGTTCCAGTCATGAAAAATAAAATGTATGAATTAGAAAGTATTTATTCAGAGTTGATTAAGTGCCTGGAACTACTCTAAGTCCTTGAAGGTTCTTAACTAAAAAGTGAGGCAATATTTGCAATCCCCAAGGGGAGATTACACATCTATGCGTGTGCTGCACGAGGAGTCATGGCATTCCCTTCCCAAGACAATTGTGCTATGGATTAATACCCTACTCAGAGTAAGAGGTAAAGGGGAGGAGGAGAATGGGACGTGCTACCTAGGGGGATGGCAAGATGACTGAAGTGAGTGAGATAGATGTAGTGAGCTCCTTGTTCTGGAGGTCTAGTCCCGAGGATAGAGGTCGAGGTGAGGACAAATGGAACAACATCAGAGTGGATAGCAAAATGATTGGGACTGATGGGTGGTTAGGATGTGAAATGTGGTCTGGTGCCAGCTAGATACTGTCGGCCAGTTGTGTTTGTACCCACTCCCTCACTAATCAAGGCAGCTCAGCTGGGGGGGGGGAAGGGGAACCTCAAAGCTAAGTGGATTAAGTTTTGCAGAAGGGAGGACTTACAGGAAGTTCTAAAGATCTGGCATAGGGGGTTCAATTCTAGGTGGGGAGGAGCAGAGCAGCAGCAGGGTTGATGGTAAAATGACTAGGGTAGATGTCTAGATGGAGCTCAATATTCTGGGATCCCTTTACGTTTGGGACTTGGGGTCCCTTCACCTTTATTCCCCCCATCAAATCAAATTTGTCTTGAAAAGTTGATTTGAGGGTGTTTTTGTACTCTGCCCCACATGTCAAAATCACCTGTTATGTCCTATTTGGTTGGATTTGAGGTAAACAAATGTTCCTCTTCACTAGTTGCAATGGTATGTGAAACCTTCTCTAGAAATTCTCTCAGGTTAAGGAATTCAAGGGCACTGATTAGAGATATCTCTCATGGGGCTCAGTGGAGGTCATTAGTTCTGGGTAGGACTCTGCCAAGGGAGGAGGGCACTGCTAAGTCACTTGCAAAAAATCAGTTTGTGGCTTCAAGAAGCTCACAATCTAAGTGTGTGTGTGTGGGGGTGGAGACAGCATGCCTTTCTCTGCATCTCTACATGCTTAGTGCAGGGCCTAGCACACAGTGGGTGCTTAATAAATGTCTGTTGACTTACTGAATGACTGACATATTAGATCATAGAGAAATGGTGATTTGCAACGGTGGAAGAAGTATTGCCACATTGGAAATCACAGATTTCTGAAGTATTGAAGAAACAATTTCTTGATTCATTTAGTCACTTAGCTTCCCAGAACAGAAATGTCAGAGTTCTTTTCTAGGTGGAATCCTGACTGATAGCAAGTTGAAATATTTTAAAACATAGACTTATAAAAACAGCTTCAGATCTTACTGATAAGTCTACCTTCTACCTTAGAGTTGTAGAGGATAATTCTGGAAGTTGAAATTTAATAGCACCCTCATTTCTGCATCTATAAAAAGTACAGACATTCTCTAGCCTTACTCTGTACAGTGAAGATATTCTAAAATGTCAGCCTGTAATTAATCCAAAATGTTCTTTCATTAAAATATGTAATGATGCTTTTTGAGCATATGCAAGCTTAATTGGGTGTAATGAAACTAATGAGATTTAAAACAAGGGTACCTTAAATAAAAAGTCTGCTACCAGAGTTAGAAACTCCTGCAAAGCAAATGAGGTGCTGCCAGGAGGTCTGTGTCCCTGTCAAAATGGTTCTATGTAGGCTAGAAGCACTCTTTCTCATATATTAAACAGGGATCATAATCCTTGCACCTCTGTTGTATGGGAGGAATGAACTTTGAAAATCTCAAAGTACTCTGGAAATGGGAACAATTGTGATTGGGATAAAACCTAAAAGAACAAATCTTAAGGTGGTGCAGTTGGGGCTTTGCCCTGGACTACTGAAATGAAGGGGGCACTAAGAGCATTTGCAGGTCAATAGCATAAAAACAACAAGGATCGTTAGTTAATATAGGAAGCTACCAGATGGCATACTTCCTCTACCAGAAACCTGTTTCCTAGCTGAAAGTTCTCCAACTTTTCCATAGGAATGACATGAAAGACTCAATCAAATTATTCCATCACCACTTCCATCAGAATACAATCTCATTAAGGGTAGGAACTATTTTATTTTCACTTTTATATCCCTAGTGCCTAGCATAGTGCTTGATAAGTAGTTGGTGTTCAGTAAATGCTTGTTGGATTGAAGAGGACTGAGGATGCTTTTTCCTTTATCTTGTGTAGGCAAGATAGCGCTGAAGGTCTAGAAGCCTCTATAGTCATTCACTGATCTCATCTGAGCTCCTTGAGAACAGGAGCTATCTTTTACCTTTCTTTGTATCTCCAGCTATTAGCGCAACAACTGACACATAGTAGGAACTTAGTACATGTTCAATGATTGATCTGAGAAACTTGCAGATTGTGTGCCACGAAGCCTAGAAGAGTCAGGGAATTGAAAAGAGAGAAATGTTTCCATGTTCGCCCTTCCTTCTTTGATGAGCAAGGGGTTATAGCTAGAACTTGCTGTGAAGGGTATCCACAAGCAGGAGCCCTCATATTCAGAAATATGTTACTATAAGGATTTCCTGACATCTTTGGGATGAGTAATTGCCCAAATAAGGATTCTGTTTTGTTTCCCTCCTTTCAATAAACTACAAGGATGACCTTGTAGTAAACTGAGGGTACCAGCCTCAGTTTATGTAAGAAGACAGGTTCCAGATGCATATGGTCCCAGGTTTTCTGGGTGAGGGCTATGATATTAGTATGAGAAAATTCCCTAAAGTGCAGGTAGAGTCTTTGTGTAATGAGTGTGCAATTAGTCATATAAGAAAATTCTCAATCCCTCCCCATTTAATTCAATTTAAGCTGTCTCTAAAATCTCTGAGTGACTGAAACAAAAAGGATGTTTTGTATCTTCTAGTTTTTGCAGGGAAAGAGGCATGAGTGACTTCAGCCTTTTCAGTTTCTGTGAATATATCATAGTCGAGGTGCAATCTGAAGGAATAAAAACCCAATATCCAACCATCAATCAAGGAAACATTTAGACCCTGGTTAGCAGGTGAAGATCATTTCATGTCAGTGAGCATTTACCCCATGTGCCAGGTATTGGGGACACAGAGACAAAGTGAAACAACAGTCTCTAC
>JAQQSW010018829.1:0-11167 GCA_028646575.1 Pseudocheirus occidentalis | reverse complement strand
CACATAGCAGTTAAAAAAATTGGCAGAGATGACAATTCACCTTGCAAGGTCAATTCACATGCTAGTCAGTAAGCACAAATCTTCAAACTAAGGTTGATTGAGATACAAGTATTAACAATCAAAATTTAGGAAATCCAAAGCACAAAACAGAAGCCAGACCTGAATGGGATCTTAAGCATTCCCTACAGCCATCTGGCTTCCTTGGAGGTCTCTGAGGTTAGTGTGATCTTTACAGTAAGCTTTTTGGGTTAGTCAGTTCTCTAGGTACATAGAGCTAGGTTCAGCCAATATTATAAATAAAGTATTCCAAATAATATAATAAACTATTTCTCTACAGAATTCTCTTGTAAGAAAAAAGGAATTAGCATTTTCTAGTACAACAGCAGGAAACCTGCAATACTTCAACGAGTTCCCCTTTGCCCAAGTCTCTATTTACACTCTTCTTTCCTTCTTAGTATGATCATATGAATTATATTCCCCTTTAAAATAAATCATCTTTTCATTCCAACTTTCTCCTTTTTCTCTGACAGTCTTTCTCTACTATCACCTTGTAATGGTAATGGAAATTTGAAGATCTTTCCTCCCCCTTAATAGGCCAAATGTAATCACATGGAGCCCATGGCAGGAGGAGCATGCTGAAAAGGTGAAACAGGAAGGGTATAGCAGGAAGGAGCAGGAGAGAGAGCCAAAACAGCTGAGAGCAAGTAGTGTGGAGGCAGATCAGCTAGCAAGTGTGAGACAGGGGCATTTTGCTTAAAGGGGCCTGTTTTGTTTTAAAGGTCTAA
The DNA here is from genome assembly GCA_028646575.1 of Pseudocheirus occidentalis. Taxonomy (NCBI): domain Eukaryota; kingdom Metazoa; phylum Chordata; class Mammalia; order Diprotodontia; family Pseudocheiridae; genus Pseudocheirus; species Pseudocheirus occidentalis. Next base: position 10,382 of record JAQQSW010018829.1, on the reverse strand, counting down.
AGGAGGGAAACCTTGGGCATGGTGGTGTTTGTTACGCTGATTATGTGTACCAAATTCTTGGTTGCTATAATGGATTTGACTTTCTGGTGTTGAAATTCAGCTTTCTGGTGTTTTAATAAATGTTTTGGTTCTGTTTTCTGTTTTACAACTACAACAGCTTATTCATAACTGCCATGAGTGTTGTGAATATTGCATTGACATTATACACCTCCACTCTTTTTTTCTTCCTTCATTTCCCTCCTGCCAATTAATCCTTTTTCCAGTTCCTATAGGAATATTCTCTCATTCTTACCAAGCTGCTATGGATTGTATAACCCTACTAATTAGAGTCTTTCCTTCTTCCTCCTCCTCTTAAACATCCGACTATACATACAATGCCTTCCCTTTTCCCTCATTCTCTTCTAAACCCTCTGTAATGTGACTACTGACTTTATATTTCAACTGAAATTATTTTCAAAAGTTACCAATGCTCTCTTAATTGCCAGTTTTTTTTCTCTTTTTTCCACAACCCTCATTCTTCTTGACCACTATTTAGCATTGGGCATTTTTACCATCCTCCTTTCCTCGATATTATCAACTCTCTGGCTTTTCTTGACTCAGTTCAATATTGCTTCCCTTCTTTCTCATTCTCAGTTTCCATTGATGAATCTTTATCTGTCATATGCATTAAGTATGAGTGTACCCTAGAGCTCCAGACTAAGCCATCTTTTATTTTCTATACTCTCTCGTGGCTATCTTATCATATGCTGGTGGCTCCATTATTATTGTAGAGGTATATATGTAGCCCTAGTGTTTCTTCAAAGCTCCTGTTCAGCTTCACAAACATTGCACAATGAAAACTTTATAATTATATCCACCTCAAACTCAACAGATACAAAATTGGAAAAGCTAGGTGATACAGTGCATAAAGCACTCAAACTTCGCTTGTGAAGACAAGTTCAAATCTATAAATTTATTAGTAATGTTACTTTAGGCAAGTAACGTAACCTCCATCTGCCTCAGTTTCCTCAACTGTAAAATTGAGGCACTGATGGCACCTACTTCCCAGGGTTGTAGTGAGAACAAAATAAGATGATATTTGTAAAGTGCTTTTAAGTCTTAAAGTACTGTATAAATACTAAGAAACAATCCATTTTCTTTACACTAAGTTCTACCCATCTTCAAAACTTGTATATAACTTCTGAGAAAACTAACATTCTTTTTATTAATCCAGTTTCAAAACCTCTTTGTCATATTTGATCCCTTTCTTTCAAAAAACTATTCAATAAATTGCTGAATCTTGTAGTTTCATTTTCTATAATATCTTTCACATATATCCCATTCTCTCCATTCACAGTGTTCACCCTCGTTCTTTCCCTCTTCCACTCTCACAGGGATAATTGTGGTTGCTCTTTAATTCACCTCTCTGCCATGATTCCCTTCCATTTCAATGCATCTTCTATTCAACTGCCTTTGCAATTTTCCTAAAACAAATCTTTCCATTGAATAAAGTTCAATGTCTCCCTATTGCCTTCAGAATAAAATAAATTCTTCTGTTCAGCATTCAAAACTCATGAAAATTTGGCCCTTTTCTTTTTTCTTCCTGGGTATCATGCCTCCCTCATTTAGCTGTTTTCTTTTTCACATTTAAATATTTCATTTGGTTTCTAGGATTAGTCAATAGATAATGTAATTTAATTCCACGTATTATACATTCCAGCCAATCTTGTCCTCTCTATTCTTTTCCCAGATGACACTGTATCTCCTATCTCCATGTCTTTTTAGGGATTTCTTCCATCCCTTGAATCTATATCTTCAAACTTTTCATATTTCAGAACCACTGGCTTCTTTTCAGATACAGTTAAAGCACTGCTTTTTGCAACTGGCATTTCCTGATCTGCCTAGTTTCTAGAGTCTTTCCCTCTACCTTTCATCTTCACTGCATTTATTGTGAACATAGCAATTTGTGTGTGAATGTATGTGTAGATAGATAGATAGATACATACATACATACATATATATGCATACATACACTTATGTATGTCTATATACATGTACATGCACACATATATGTGTATATATACATATACATACATATATATCTGTATAGGAGGGTATATATGCATACGAATATATATGGAAGCATGTGTATATATGTGTACATGGATAGAGAGCACAGGATAATTGAATAAGAAGGGATGATATTTTAAAAGGTGAAATTAAGAGGTGGAAAAGGAATAGAATGAGAGAAGACAGGGAGAGACAAAATGGGGTCAATTGTTTCATATAGAAGAGGCAAAGGATAACTGTTACAATGGAAGGGAAGAACAGGAAGGCAAAAATGGAATGGGTCAACCTTACTCTCACTGAATTTGGCTTAAGGAAGAAATGCCATACACTCTAAATTGGGTATCTTGCCTTGCAGGAGAGTAGGAGGGAAGGGGTGAGAGGGAGGATGATGGGAAGAGGCATGTTTGGGGGTGGGAGGGTTGTTAGAAGCACACACTTCTGTAAAGGGACAGGGACAAAGTAGAGAATTGAACAAGGGGAGGGAGGTCTAGAAAGGAGGGAAATACCATCAGTGTTACACAATATGTCCATTGTGGGGATGTTCTGCATAACCACACATGTGTAGCCTATATTGAATTGCTTGTCTTTCCAGTGAGAGTGGGTGATGAGGGAGGAAGGGAAAGAATCTAGAATTTAAAGTTCTAAAATCATATGTTAATATGTATGTATGTATATATATATGCATATGTATATATATATATATAATTAATATTATTATTTTTACATGCAACTGGGAAATAAGATATATAGGCACTGGGATAGGGAGATCCATCTTGCCCTACCAGAAAGTCAGAGGGGTTATGGGGGAGGATATAGAAGAGAGCAGATTGGGGGAGGGGTATAGAGTGGGATTGCTGTTTCAGAGGTGGGTGGGTAGGGGAAAGACAGGGAAAAAATTTGTAGCTCAAAATCTTGTGGAAATCAATGATGTAAACTAAAATTAAACAAAAGTTAATTTAAAAAATACTGGATAGGGGTGAGCAATGAGAGTGTGAAGGAGGTGTGATCCTGGCATTGAAACTACCCCCAGAAAAGCCAGCCTTGATGAACTTAAATGGAGGTACTGGGAAAGGCTACAAGAGTAGAAGGTATTTCTAAAATGTGAATTTCAAAGTTGTAGTGAACTTTCAGAAATGAGAATTATGGGAGGGGGAAATGGAATCAACATTTAGGTTATGCTTTCTATGTTCCAGGCATCATGCTAAGTGCTTTACAAATGTAATCTTATTTGATTCTGGCAACAACTGGGGAGGTTGATGCTATTATTATTCTCATTCATAGTTGAGGAAATTGAAGCAAAAAGAAAAGTTTAGTGACTTGACCCAAGCAACACATCTAGTGAGAGTCTTATGCCAGCATTTGACCTCACGTCTTCCTAACTTCAGTCCTAGCCCTGTGTCCATTGTGCCACCTTGCTGTCTAATGGCATAGTAGCAAAAGTGTTGAAGGTAGAATGGCAAGGAATGAAGTTCCTGGAATACATATCAAGAGCTAATAAATGTTTTTGATTGATTGAATGATTAATTGAGAGATACGAATGGGCAATTTCCAAATAAAAAAGCAAGCTATTAACCTTATCACAAATGAGCCAAAGCACTAATAATAAAGAGAAATACAAATTACAACAACTTCAAGGTTTCACTAGATGCTTATTCATTTGCCAAAGATGAAGAAATATGAAAACAGTGATTAGAAAGATTGTGGGAAAACAGGCATGCTAGTGCTTTAGTGAAGGGGAGGGCAGGGGAGGGAAGGGGAGGAGGAGAGGGAAGGGGGGAGGGGAGACGATTTAGCCAGTATACCCCAAGTTAACTGAGCAACTTCTGGTCATCAAATTTAACTTCCTTTGGAGAGGAGGAGAGGAAGAGGGAGAGTATATCCCAAGTTAACTGGGCAACTAAAATCCTGTTTATAGAGCTGTGAATTAACCCAATCATTTTGCAAGGCAACAATACCACCACATTCAGTAAAACTGAATATATCCCTTAACTCTTAATACATATATAAATGTGTATATCCCCCCAAAGCAAAGCTAACTGAAAGAACCCACATATGTAAAAATATGTAAAACAATATGTTTTGCTGTAGCAGAGAACTGGAAATAAAATAGGTCTCCATTAATTGGTGAATGACTAAATGAATTGTAACACATGAATATACTGGAATATTGTTGTGCTAAAAGAAATTAGGAAACTGATTTGGATGAGACTTGAAATGATTGAGAAACTGATAAAAATGGAACTAGGAAAAATAGAATAATTTACAGTCTAACCATAATAATGTAAAAGAAAACAATTTTTCAAGAGTGAAGAATTCTGATAAATGTAGTGAATAATCAACACTTTGAAAAATGTGCATAACATATACATCATGACAAGAAATTGATTGAACCGAACTGAAAAAGATATATATATATATATATATATATATACCCGTGTGTGTGTGTGTATTCCCTATTCTAGCTAACATTTTGCTGGATTACCTTAATTTATTGCAGTGGAAAACTGCTTCTGAATCGGGGACTTACTGGGTAGTGAAAGAGAGAGACAGAGAGAGAGAGAGAGAGAGAGAGAGAAAGAGAGAGAGATGAGAGAGCACTTCTCAGCACTGGTAAGACAAATATAAGCAAATGACAATCCCTAATCTCAAGGAACATACATTCCATTGGGGAAAGACAACATACAATGAGGACCTAGATGAGAGAGATGGGGAGGGAGTGAAGAAATGTATTCAGGTTCTGGACAACACAGCTACCAAAGATGCATAGAAGTTGGGAAGCTAAGCTATACTGAGTGAAGTAACCATGACTACAAGCCATTTGTGAGATGGTGGTCTTAGTTACAGAGTCACTAAACTGTAGTAGGCCTCAGGGTAGAAGTTTCTCCAGTATGAAGAAATAATTGTTGAGGTGGACAAATTCAAAGTTCACTCTTAATCATTATTATTAATGAATTTCAAAGTACAGACTTTACCTGATCCTTAATTTATTCTCTTTTACCATTTGCCAGGCGTCAGTAGAGTCACATAATCATAGCATTATAAAAGAATTCATAAACTTATCAGGTTACACTCTTACCTGAATGAAAACAACCTTTAAAACATACCTAGCCTACTGCCTCCTGCTGAGTTATCATCTAAGCCATCTGTGAAAGGGGAGAGATTGCATCTCTCTGACACTTTAAGGATGCCTAAACTTCTGACATGATTAATTCTGCTACTTATTGGAGAAATGTGTGACATGAAACTCCTAGTGTGCCTTGTAATTGGACAAAGAATAGAATTAAGGGGGTTGGCTAGGTGTCACAGTGAGTAAAGCACCAGCCCTGGAGTCAGGAGGACCTGAGTTCAAATCCAGCCTCAGACATTTGACACACTTATTAGTCATGTGACTTTGGGTAGGTCACTTAACCCCAATTGTCCTCCAAAAAGCAAAAAGCAAAATAGATAGATAGGTAGATAGATAGATAGATAGATAGATAGATAGATAGATCAAAATAAAAAAAGAATTGAGTTAAGAGAGTAAGATCTCAGAAGGACATTGCTTGATAGTCAGTTGATCAATCAGCAACTAAACATTTAGTAATCACCAACTATATTCCATGGACTGTTTGAAGCACTAGAAGTTCAAAAAGGAGCAAAAAGTCCCTTTTCTTAAGGAGCACACAATCTATTGAGAGAGAACAAGCAAAGAGATATGTAGGAACAAACTATAAACAGGATAAAAAGAAAGTAAACATGAGAGAAAAAGTATTAAATTAAGAGTAGTTGGAAATGACTTCCTATAGAAAACGAGATTTTTATTTGGAACTTGAAAAAAAAAGAAGCCAGTAGGCATAGATGAAAATAATCTTTGCATTTGGCTTTGCTAGAATGGAGGAACATATTATGAAAATTGAGAAGTAGAGAAACTGAGTGTTTGAGTGAGATACAATATGTATTTTTAAACCCTGAAGTATGAAGGCAGGAGGCAGAGGGAAAGAAAAATTGTCAGCCATATACTTAACTCATGAAGTAATTGATTTTAATTGAGTAGTAGAGATGAGCATCATGAGCCACAGAGAAGGAGAAATTGCTGATGGATGGAGTTAGGGAGAGAACATGGGAATGGCAATAGGAAGCAAGGAGTATTCTAACTCCCCTGCCTTGACCAGCAAGTCAAGGGTAAGCAGTGAACATGCAGCTTCTCCTGGAAAGGGTAGCCATGGAGGCTGTGTTATCAAGGGGGAGTCAGGTTTTGGTAATAACTAGAATATAGCAGGAGTAGGGGAGGAAAAGATTTAGGATGACAGAAAGTTTATTGCCTATAGAGTAGGTATTCCAGAAAGCACAATGGAAAAAGAAAATGGTATCTGCAACTTTGGAATGGGAGGTTAGAGCAGTGTGGGAGAAAGGAATCAGGTAGTAGATAATAGGGAATGAGGCTTGGATAATTACCTACAAAGGATTCAAAATCACTATGATATGTTGTGTATGACCAGGTGTAATTCATCATTGAATGGAAAGAGCTACTTGTTGTGGTTTAAACCCAGGGACACCAAAAACTATTGAGGTGGGGGCCCTCATGTGATGGGAACCTAGTTACTGCTACTACTGAAAAATTGTTGTGGTCTCATGATGTGTTATGGTTGGAACTGTCTCAAAGAATTCAAAGACAGACCACCTCTAATCCAAGTATAGGCATTTATTGAGACTGACACCTCTCATGAACAGATTAAGTTCCAAGAGGAAGCAGCAACTTTAGAGAAAGGAAGACGGATTTTTGCAGGTTAAAGATGGAGTTACATAACAGAAATTTACATAGAATAGATAAATATTATTTATATCAAAATGGTAGGAGGAGTCTGTTAAGGGATTAGGTAATGGAGGAGGGGTCCTATCTATGGTTTGGTGGTGCTAGCTATTGTGGTCCTGTCTGGTTAAGACAGATGGTTTGGTATTGTGGTCCTGTCTCAGGCTAGATGGATGGTGTGATTGTGATTGAATATAAGAACACAACTGTTTCTGTGGGTATGGGTCTGGGGCCAGTGGCCAGGTAGAAGCAGTAGCTAGGTTCCTATCACACGGGCACACATGCTGTTTCTGTGGGAACTAAGAGTTCAGGGACACACTTGTTGTTCTACTGAGGAGTAAGACATATACATAAAAGTTAGGACATTGACAGGGGCCAATGTAGGTACAGTGGTGAGCCTGCTGTTCAATGGGGCCAGGCCTATAATGAAGTTAGAATATTGTGGCTTGGGACAGCTTTATTAGGATTCCATTATACTCTTTATCCTAAAGGAGGAAGAAATAAGACTGGAGAGAAGTACAGCATGAGATGGAAGGCACAAAGCCAGATGGTCAAACGAGAGGACTCATTTTACTACTCCTCTTCCCCAAAAGGCTGGATATTAAGCTGGATATAACACAGCAAGAGATGGAAATCAATCCTACACAAAAAAAGAAAGAAGCTAACCAACTTTTCCTATTCCTCTTCCCTCAAAGCACAGGCACAGAAGGAGATAGTAAGACTGAAGTTAAAGGGATGGTTGTTCCTCATTGCACTGGAAGTTCCCTGTATTACTATTGGGAGATCAAGCTGGCAGCCGGAGGTGGAATCTAGCAGGAGGTAAAAGGCACATGGCCAGAGGAAGGTCTGACTCATCTTCTCACCTGAGGCTGGAGATGAGGTGGTATAGCAGGGATTCACTTTGGGGCAGCTGGAAGATGCCCCTGCCTGGCTCCTTGCAGCATTATCTCAGGTGACATGCACAGCAGAAGATAGAATATTTGAGGTAAGAGGGTTATCTGGCTCCCATTCTCACCTGAGATTATAAATGAGGCAAAGTGGAGACTCCATGCCTAAAAGCAAATCAGTTTGGAATAGATGGAAGATATATGGCCCAGCCGAGTCTTTTACATCCCTCTGATAGCTAACAAAAGAGTAGGCAGTCTTGAACTGAAATACAGAGTAGACCCTCAAAATAACAACTAGAGGTTTTTGGCAAAGGCCAGAGACTTGCAGAATATAGCAACTATCTTGCAGAGACATTCAGAGGTGAGCTGCATAAAAATGTAGTTGGAAATAGATGAGAAAAGAAAATATTGAGTCCATCAAAGTTATGGAAAACAGGAGAAAACTGTGTGCTGTTTCCTAGTCATGGTGGAGATATTTCAGAATTAAGAAGTTAAGAAAATTTCCATTTGGCCTGGAGGAGGATAGAGGAGGAAAAATAATCACTGCCTCCTCCACCCTTACCCCACTGCCTCCCCCCAAAAAGTGGCATATGATTTCAGAAACTAAGATTAACCATTGGTATGGTGCATTTGAACCACCTGTGTCTTTTTTTTCCCCTTTGACAAAAAAATCAGGAATATTAAAAGGAATTTAAATGTCATTCAAAATTACAGATATTTTGCAAGTGAATGCAAAGAACATTTGCTTCTTGGTTAACTCTTCTATTATTTAACTGGCCAGTTTGTTTTAATTATTTTTGTTGTTTTGATTTCATTCATAAATTTATGTATCTTTGACATGATCTAACATAGAAACTGTGTTGATGTGGGTGCTGCAAATAGAAATTTTTAGTAACCAGTGACCCAGAAGAGAATATACAACCTGTAAGTCATCCCTATGCAGATTACTCTGAAATCTCATTATCCATACCTCATCTTTCTCCCAACCTCTGATTTGAAATCTTCAAATGGCATTTAAATATTTCAAACTTAACATACCACTCAACTCAATATACAAAAACTTAACTCATTGTTCCCTGCCCCCAAACTCTCCTGTTTATGAATTTTCCTATTATTGTCCAGGAAACTACTATCGTCTCAGTCATCTGGGTTCCCAAACAAGGTGTCATATTTATTGATTATTCTTTGCCACTCCCTCTCTCCAACAGGGGTCACATATATGTTTTCATCTTCATGTATCCTTTATCTTTTCTGAGACTGCAACCACCCTGATTCAGGTCATCATCACATCATGACTGAACTACTGCAATATCTTTCTGGTGGGTATACCTCACTCCACCACTTCTCTTCTCCAGTTTATCCCTCACTCAGCAATCTAATAGATTTTCTGAAAATTTAAGTCTTGTCATGTCATTCACTCTATTGAATAAATTCCAGTGACTCCCTGTTGACTCTAGTATCAAATGTGAAATCTTCCATATGGCTTCAAAAGTCTTTATTTATTTGTTTGTTTAGATATTTATTTGTTTGTTTGCCTATTTATTTGTCAGTTCTCAACATTGACTTTTATAAGATTTTGAGTTCCAGATTTTTTTTTCCTCCCCCTTTCCCTCTACCCTCCCTGAGATGGGAAGTAATCTGATATAGGCTACACATACACAATTGTAATGGTGTAATGGTAATCAGTTTACTGGATACTTAGGGCTAAGTAGATCAGATAATTAGGGTTAAGTAGCACCTAGTAACTTAGGGATAAGTATAGAAGGTAGAACTCCTCCATTTGTTGAAAAGGTGTGAATTCCCCTGTTGACTTGGGAGAAGGTTATTGGCCAGACAGGAGGCCAGCGCTGTATATAAGGAAGAATTTTAGAGGGACAGGGAGATTTTTTGGATTTGGCTCCTCAGTGAAGCTGACTAAAGACATGAACAGGATGGGACTTTGTTTGTGTGTGGCCTAGCTGATACTTGAGTTCCAGGCAAGAGAAGTCCTGAAGGGTTTGAGGTGTGCTGAACCGTGTGAACTTCAGTGTGTGCCAGGGATTGCCCTGAGGACTGGACAAGGCCTGGGAGCTGTTCATCACTGAGGACTGGACGAGAGCCTGGCAGCTTTCAGCTCCTGAATCTAGGTAATGGTCTGGCAGTTTCAGGAGGGAGCTGGGACCAGGGAAGAGGATCCAGGGAATCAGATAGACCACCCAGAGTCAAAATGAAGAAAAGGCTTCCCCTTGGACTAAACTGACGTTTGCTGAGGACAAGGACCTGGGAGCTGTTTTCCTTTGAGGACTGGACGAGAACCTGCCAGCTTTCTGCTCCTGAATCTTGGTGATTGTTTGGCAGACTCAGGAGGTAGCTTGGACCAGGGAAGAGGATCCAGGGAATCAGAGAGACTACCCAGAATCAAAATGAAGAAAAGACCTCCCCTTGAACTAAACTGAGGTTTGTTGGAAATCAAGGGGTAGAAAGTTTGTGTGGTTTTCTAAGAACTTTATTTGGAAACTAAAGTTAATGGTTGCCCCATGAGTGGAAGATCAGTATATTGTGAATTGTTGATTGAATCAACTCCCTCTTAGCGAAACTAGGTGATTCCTTTTGTTAACTGATTGATTGAATCTTTAACTTGATTAATTGAATCTTTAAATGTTAAGTTAAGCTGGTTC
>JAQQSW010018828.1:0-11167 GCA_028646575.1 Pseudocheirus occidentalis | reverse complement strand
TTTATATACATACATGACGTCACCGTGTTGGAGTCCAACATAGAGATGTAATTTTCATCCTTTTTGAGAACACCCAACCAACCAACACAGATCCATATATGAATGAGAGTAACAGAGTACAACTTTTCAGGGCTGTAGTGAGGATAAACTGAGATTGTGTTTGTAAAGCCCTTTGCAAACCTTGAAGCACTAGATAAGTGCTTATTGTTATCAATATCTGTCTTATCATTAGCTGTCTTTCCCAATTAGATCATTAGAGCAAGGACTGTCTTGTTTGTTTCTATTTGCATCTCCAGGGTTTAGCACAGAGCTCGACATACGGTAAGAGTTTAATGAATGCTCATTCGTTCATTTACTCGTATCTGGAGATTTCAATGTACATGCTGATATCCCCTTACACACTCTGGATTTCCAGTTCAGCAGCCTCACCATACACTGTGTTGTTCTGTACCTTTCATACACCTCAGCCGCACATCAAAGACCATCCTTTATCCATAGCTGTCCAACTTCTGTGATCCAGAACTCTAAAATTCTTCTTTCAGACCACGATCACTTTTACTTCCATCTGTCCCTTGGTCTCACTTCTACTAAACTTCTTCATGCTCACAATGAACTCAAACCACTTTACACTTCTCCCTGCTGTCTCAGTATATCACTCCTTGCTCTCGTCTCTCTTCCTTCTCTGTTCAACAATGACCCTGCTCTTGGAGGCCACTTCAACTTTGTGTGGTCCTTTCCCCCCATTACCATGAATCCTGCTCCAAACCTCAGCCCTGCATTGTCCCAACCATCCGCCTTCCCTGTTCCTATTCTACTGCTACTGAAAACCACTGAAAGGAGTCATAAAACCGGCATTTACATCCACTAGAAATGTCTGTTGTTACCTAATCTCAGCTGGACCTTCAGCGCTGCAAGGCAATCTTTCTGCTCTTCCTATGTTGGCACTTTAACATATGACTTCTATTCCAGACCTTCTCTTCTCTCCTCAAGCCAACATCCTCTTCCTCTCAGCAAGGGATCTTTTCTTTTTCTGTCCAATGAAAACAGAAGACCTTGACCATGAGCTTTGATTTCGCTCCAGTTCTATACATCAGGCCCATTCTTGGTTTCATTCTCCATTCCTGGTTTGCTTCAGTCTTGTAACGATATGAGGTCCTTTCCTGATGAAGCCAACTCCTCTTCTCTAGCAATTTTCCAAGGCAATTGCCCACCTCTTAATCTTTAATCTTTTTTATCCATCAAGATCTCAAAACAAACCAACCCACCAACTACTACTCTCTTCCCTAAACTCTCTCATTCCCTCAAACCATTTTTTTTTTACATTTCTCTACCTTCTCCAAGCAAAATTTCCAGAAAAAAAGCCACCTCTCTCCATCATTCCACTTTTCTTCTCCTACTTATTTCTGAACACCTAATGCAGCATTTGAAACAGCTGAGGCCTGGGGCAGGTGGGGAACCTGCTCCCAGTCCTGTTTTTCTGGTGATGATTCTGGGGTAAGAACACCTGCTAAAATGCTGTGGTGGTTAATAAACTCTGAGGTTATGGGTTTGGGATCCGGGAATGGAGAGAAAAGGACAAATATGTTTGAAAGACATTTCACAGGGAGAGCCATCTGGTTTTAATGCCTCATGGGCTCTGAAGGAGGAGTCAAATATAATTCAGAGGATTCAAGACTGTATGAGTAGGGTGAAGGTGATGCCACAGACTGGGATTAGGGAGGGGGACTTGGGTCCTGGAGCAGGTGGAAGAGCGCAGGAAAATATGATGGACACAGTTCATCTCAGATGGTCGCAGGGTATCAAAGTGAAACCATCTAAACTATCCAGGAAAACACCTGCCTACAACAGGGTCAAATGTAAACACCTCTGAATCCTGTGCTGAACATAATGGGCCCTAGAGAAGAGAGGAGGAAATGTACCTTTTCCCTTCTGTTCAGAGGTGGGGGCTAGGGGTGTGGAGCGCTGCATATGCCACCAGACTTGGCTGATTTGCTCGTTTGCTAGTTTGGTGATGTTGGTTAGTTTTGCTGAATGGTGTTTTTTCCCTCTTTCTTTTCTATTCTCTGTTGATGGCTTACTGAATAAGGGAGGGAGGAGGGGTATATTGAGAATGAAAGGTGATGAAAAAAATAAAAAGTATTATTGAAATAAAAAAAATTAACAGAAAAAACTTTTGCAACAGATTCTTTTGTCATATGGACTCCCTTCATGACCCTTACCTGTGAGGCTGAATCCTTGGCCACTTGAACGATTTTTTCCATGGAAAGGTAACTCTGCTGCGAGGCAGCTGGGCCAATGGAGTAAGCTTCATCTGCCTGTTTCCACAAATGTCATACAATTACCAGACTATAGGTATTTCAGAAGAGTTGGTACAAGTCTTTGATTCCATAGATAAGGACACTAAGACTCAGTTCAAGCTCATAGGGGCCCTTGTAAAGACCGGCTCTTTGGCCTCCAAACCTTAACCTCTTCTCACCATGCCAGGCTGCTTCTGACTGGCAAGCAGTAAAAACTTTTCCCAAGCGCCACTTGGGTAGTTCTTTAATACACATTTCCCCAATGTGGACTTTCAATCAGAAATACTGGCCTGTGACTCTTACTATGATACTCTGAAAGATGGGGAGTTTCCTTGGGGTTGATGCTCCCCCCACACACAGGGGGCATAGAGCAACACTGTGGCCAAAAAGAAGGCATCAGCTTTCTAGTGAGGAAACTATGCGCTCATCCTTAGACTGGGATGGACACAAAGAGGTCTATCTCCCACTCAAAGGCATGCAGCTTCTGCCCGCAGGCCAGGCAGGAATCAGTGAGCACTTGGGCTCAGCGAGGAGGTGATGGAGCAGGGGACCTACGAAGCAATCTGTATGGCCTGTGTGCATGCTGCCTCCCCCAATGAAAGGGAGGTTCCTGGAGGGCAGAAGTGCCTTCATTTTGTGCCCCCAGTGTCTAGCACAGTGGGCGCTTCACAGATACTATTCACAGATACTTGTTGATCAATTCTACTTCCACTGGCTTCAGCCTCCTCTTTGTAAAGTGAGGGGTGGTAAAGTGATCTTTTGCAGAATCTTCAGGCTCTGATCAATCACCTGTAAATCTATTTGCTAGCGGGGTGATCTTAAAAACATCATTTTGCCTCAGGTTCCTCCTTTGTAGAATGAGGATAAGATCTAGTTCATAGGATTTATCAAATCAAATGAGATAATGGTGGTGAAAGCTGGAAGACTCTAATCAAACACAAGGAGTGATCGGCATTAGTGGGAAAAATCACTACCACAAAGTTCCTCTGGGCCAGAACGCTAACACACTGTCAATCCAAGACACAGAGAGGAGCAAAGAGACAGAAGGCAGCAGACTTCCAGCGTGTCTGATAACACACCATCTCCACGTGCATGGAGTTCCGGTCAGCCTCACTGTAGACGGCCACTGACTGCATACCCATTTTCCTGGCTGTGCGTATCACCCTGCAAGCAATTTCTCCTCTATTTGCAATAAGGACCTTGGTAATATTGCTTCTTCCTGTTTAATACACAAGAGAAACTAGGACCTGAAACAGGAGGAACAGGTAAGTAGCATGCTATCATGATAATCAACCTAAAAATACGTCTTAAACATTTCAAAGTACAAAGTCATGATCTTAACCAATTCTGATGAGCTTATTTTTCACCATAGTTAACCGGCATGAGCAGAACAACCAAATTACTAAGAGTTCTTAAGCTCAAAAGTGGGAAATGAGGTTTACAAACCCCATTGGGAAGTGTTTTGCATTCCTGAGATTTCATAAAACCAAGGGTCAAATTAACTTGTTCACCCACTTAATGATACACTCTGGGTATATCTCTGGCATTAGATATGGCTGGTGTCTTTGCATCCAGACACCAGTACTTAAAATGGAGTTCTAGTGTATTTATATGTGAAAGAAAATCTCCAGCCATCATCAAACATACTTGATATTCATTATTTTGACAATTTAAAAAATAGTTCCATAAAAAGATATAATGTAGAAATTCAATTTGTGACCAAGAATTTCTTAATAAACATTTAAAAGGTGATTATAATTACTTTTCCTCCTATTATAACTCTAAAAGCTATGGAGAGACTATTTCAATGGATAGATCAAAATCAGTCGCATAAATGTATTCCATTAAAACCCATTTATACTTTGGATTCTCTATATCAAAAGAACTTTGATGTCAGAGCTTAAAATTCAAAGGAAACATCAAAATAATAGGAAAAGTATCACAAAAATCACTAAATTGCTTAGGAAAGTTTTTCTTTTATGCAACATAGATTAAAAGTAAGAGAATACTCTTTAAAATATTTCCATTAAGAAATATTAAATTATAAAAAAAATTTTAGTACCAGTTGATGAATATTTCACAGTTCTTTGTCTCCAAATCCATCTCCTGTAACAGAAATCCAAATGGCATTATAATGAAAGAAGAAACAGAATGACTAAAGAAAAGTAAGTCATTATTCATTGGCAAAGGTCATTTTCAATGTCACATTGACCCTTTTATCTGTTCCTCACCCCACAAGTCTTCAAAGTTTGGATATGATTTCCATTAACCTTTAGCCACTAAAGATGCATAATGCTGTGGTGGAAAATTCGTGACATTAAGGATTAGGAAATTCAGGGCATGGTCCCAACTCTGCAATTAACTTCACTTTGGGAGTCTGTAAAATGAAGAAACTGGACAAAGACAGCTCCTTTCAACTTTAAGGTTTCTGACTGCCCCTCCAGGAGTCAGACCTGCTGTCTGCTTCAGGTTCCTCCTTTGTAGAAGGGGGATAAGATCTAGTTCATAGGATTACTATGAACTCCATTCTGCACCTGCAAAATGAGGGGATTAGGCTAAGTGATCCTGAAGTCCCTTCTACCCTGGATGAAATCTTAGGATACTTGGCTATATTAAATCAGTACAGTACAATACAGTACACTGCTCTCTATAGAGGAAGACTGTCCTGGTCTTCAAATCAGAAACATCTGATTTCAAATCCTGCCCCTCAACATCTGACTTCATCTCCTACTTAACTTGAGAAAACTGAGGCCATCCGCCATGAGCTCCTTCATTCCCACAGTTCCCTTTGCTTCAGACCTGAGGAAGAGGTGGCTCTCCTTGAATTCCTGAGAAGCAAACCTTTAAAGCCAGTCCTGTAGGAGAGGCTACCTGGCGCAGTGAACAGAGCACCAGTCCTGGAGTCAGGAGGACCTGAGTTCAAATCTGACCTCAGACACTTGACACACTTACTAGCTATGTGACGTTGGGCAAGTCACTTAACCCCAATTGCCCTACCTTCCCCCTCCAAAAAGCAAAAAACCAAAAACAAACCAAAACAAATAAAGCTAGTCCTCTTGACATCTCTTTCAGGAGCTCTTCTCATTCAGGAATCCTCACATTCCTTCTCTCATCTGCTTTCTCTTTCTGTTGGCGACTTCTTTCCTGTCTATAAGTAGGCCTAAATATCTGACATTCTTTAAAGACAAACAAACCCCAAACCCAACAAATTGTTTCCTCCTGCCATCATTCCTTCAAACGGCCATTCACTATCTTCTCTCCCTTTCACTGCCACTCTCTTTGGAAGAGTTGTCTACTCTTGATGCCACCCATTCACTTCTAACCTCCTTCCAACTCCTGGGGCTACCACACTGCTAAAAACGCTCTCCCCAAGGTTAGCAACAGTCAATTAATTGCTGAATCTAATGGCTTTTTCTCAGTCCTTATGGGCTCCATGTTGACGAATCTTTCCTTTTGGATGCTACATTGTTGCTCATATGAGGCCACTGTCTTGGTTCATCCTCCCTGTCTGACCACTCTTCTCTTTCCTTTGCTGGATGATCACTCAGTTCCTACTCCTTAGCCAAGGTGTGCTTGTGGGCCCTTCTCTCAGTCAAGGCCAGTACCTCTCCTTAGACCTTACACTCATTCTTTTACCGCTACCCCCTCTCTCCTGGTGATCTCACCATTCCCCCTAGATCCAATTATGTCTACAAAGATGATTCCCAAATCCATACATGCAGCTCTCTTCTCTCTCCTGAGCACCAATCCCACATCATCAACTGCCTGCTGGATTACAGTGACCTAAATGTTCCATGGACATTTGAGACTCGACATGTACAAAAGAGACTGTCACCATCTTTTCCCCTAAGCTTATTTCTCCTTTATGATTTCTGTGGAGGACGCTGCCCTCCCCCCAGTCACTGATAACTGTAGTCAGAAGAGAAGTGTCCCTGCCTTTTCTCTTTCTCCTACCACTTATATCCCCCCCCTCCTACCTATCTCTCCCAATCTCCTTTCCCTTCCCTTTCTGCTGTCTCTCTTCATGTCTCATTCTATCAGTCTGTCTGTCTCTCTCTCACCCAGAGGCTCACCCAGTGCAGATTCACTGTGTATGTTACTGCCAGGATCAAACGGCTGAGGGCTTAGGCTTCTAGTCTGACTTGCATCCGCATCCCTTCAGGTACAAGGAGAGCCAGAGAGAGAATGAGATATGGAGAGAGACAGAGAAAGGGGGAGGGAAAGGAGAGAGATAGGGAGAGACAGAATGAGACATAGAGAGAGACAACAGAAAGGGGAGGGAAAGAAGATGGGGAGAGATAGATAGGAGAGAGAGAGACAGAGAGAGACAGAGAGAGGGAGAGAGACAGAGACTGAGAGAAGAAGGGAGGGAAAGAGAGAAAAAGAGAAAGAAAAAGAGAGACACAGAGAGACAAAGAGAGAGAGAGACAGAAAGAGACAAAGAGAGACAGAGAGAGAGACAAAGAGAGAGACAGAGAGACAGAGACAGAGAGACAAAGAGAGAGACAGAGAGACAGAGACAGAGAGACAGAGAGACAAAGAGAGAGAGACAGAGAGACAGAGACAGAGAGAGAGAGACAAAGAGAGAGAGACAGAGACAGAGACGGGGAGAGAGACAGAGACAAAAGAGACTGAGAGAAGAAGGGAGGAAAAGAGAGAGAGAGAAAGAAAAAATCCTCAGGCTCAAGGTACATTTTGTACTTCTGCATGTACATACGGTTTCTCCCTCCATACTTCTACTAACAAACAAGGAGAAGAAATACAACATGTACGCAAAGTTAAAATGATGATTTTGTAGAGGGAGGATCTGGAAAGGCCTCAGAATAGCCTTTGAAGGCAGCTAAGAGGTTGAGGTGCAGAGGGGCTACATTACAGGCAGGGGGCGCAGCCTGACAAAGGAGCAGCCAGGCCACAGACAGGACACATGTGGGGAAGAGCAAAGCCAGGCCAACTGAACAGTAGAGTGCAGGATGAAGAATGACCTATGAGAAGCAGGGGTTGGGTTAGCTGGGCTTCCAAAGCCAGGCAGATGGATGACAGGGACTCCCTCAAAACAACAGGGAGCCACTGCAGCTTCTAGAGCAGAGGAGCAAGCATGGTCAGGCCTGTATTTCAGGGGAATCATTTTTTCACATTCAATGCCAGATATACAGAGGCAGAGGAGACAATGCAGAAGACCAGTCAGGAGGCTGCTGTGACTGTCCAGGAGACACATGGTTGGACCCAGTGAGGTTCAAGCCACTCTGAGGGAGTGGAGGGATGTAGACTGACTGGTCAACAAGTTCTGGTGACATGTAGGCAGCTCCAAATTGCGCCCCTGTAATGTTAAGGGAATTTGAAGATCTTCCCTGCCGATTAACAGGCACACAGAGCCCTGGCCCAGAGCTAATCAGGCTCTGGGCTACAGGAGTTTCCAATTAAGTGTTGGGGCATGAGGATCCTTGGCATTTGGCCTATCAGATACGGAGTCTGTTATATAATCTGGGAGCTTTGGGGGTTTACTTATGAGAAGGACTATTTGATTTCCTAGTCAAGACTCTGGATAGGTGTGTGTTCAGGATCCCCAACTGCTGAGATGTAAAGGCTGTCTTGACCCAGGATCCAGGGTTGTATGCAAAGTGAGTCAGGCAGTCAGAGCCCTGTCTCTTGGACTTTATGCTAATTTCTCAGACATTCATGGTGCTGATCTTTCCTCTGAACTAATGAATGTAATTAAAAGCAGGACTGTTAACCCCTTTGTGAGCAGTCTTTCCTAGAAAAGCAGATCAGAGAACCTGTGCTCGCAGGCCATCCTGGGTATGGTAGGGTGCTTGATGTTACAGCCCTTCCCTACCTTCCCTACAGCCCATACTAAACCTGGACTCTGGTGTCCAAACCAGCCGGGACTTAAAGGGTGAGCGACCCCCGGATCCAGGACACCGGGTCACTCAGCAGCCATTCCTGATCCCTGCCAATGAGCCCAAACCTGCTTTTCCCTTTCCTTGCTCCCTAGAATGGAAGCTCCTTGAGGGTAGGAACTGTTATGCTTGTATTTGTATGTCAAAAATAGTGCCTGGTACATAATTAATGCTGAAGAAATGTTCTACCTGCCTATTTATCTATCTAGTCACATATCAGCTCCTGCTAAATTAATCACCTGAAATCTCGTTATCACAGAGATCGGTTCAGCATGGACACTGATATCTCCTCAGACCCTCAGTTCCCTCTGTGCACCTCTTGAGAAAAATCACAGGTGCCTGAGGGGAGAATGGACTACAGAGGGAGAGCTCTGAGGCGGGCAGACCCTCCAGGCAGGAGCTAGTGAGGGTCTGCACCAGGCGGCCGGCAGTGTCACAGGCATGTGCAAGAGATACGATCGAGGCAGTATCAACAGATACTGGGGTGGGGAGAGATGCCCAGCAGGAGTTAAGGAGCCTTCTACAGTAACAGGGAAGTTAGGAAGGGGGGAGAACTCGGGGGCAAAGATCCCGAGTTCAGTTCTGGACATACTGAGTTTATCCATGGGCAGATGGAGCTGCAGGCCTGGAGGTCAGTGGAGATGGGGCAGGATAAGTCTATTTGAAGATCATCGGCATAGACACTAATGAAATTCTTGGGAGCTGATGAGATCACAAAGTGAGGTATAGAGAGAGAAGGGGAGAAGGCCCAGGCCCAGTATCCCGAAGGATACCTAGGTAGAGGGTGTGATCTGACAGAGGGTCCATCAAAGGAGACAGAGGAATGGTCAGAGAGGTAGGAGGAGGACCAGGAGGGAGAGAGCGGTGGGGGGGGGGGAAGGCCTTGGATTTGGTGATCAGACAGAAGCACAGCCATATACAAGATGGCACACACACATTCACACCCCCACACCCCAGATCACACCCCATGCCTCACACACACACACCCCCAGCTCACACCCACACTTCTTACACACTCACCCTTGCTCACACCCACACCTGTCACACACTCACCCTACTCAATCCATACTTCTTACACTCACCCTTGCTCACACCCACACCTGTCACACACTCACCCCTACTCAATCCATACTTCTTACACACTCACCCCTGCTCACACCCACACCTGTTACACACTCACCCCTGCTGACACCCATACCTCTTATACTCACCCAGCTCACACCCACTTCTTACACATTCACCCCCTGCCTCTTACACACACACCCTACACACATCCCTGCCTCTCACACACACACAGACGCGCACGCACCTTGCTCACACGCATGCGCACGCACCCCCTTGCACGAACACCCTACCCCCACTCCCCTCCACGTCTCCCCACGTACCCGAGCAGCAGCAGGCCGGGCAGATGCCGCCATTGGCTCCTCTTCGCCACCAGCAGCGCCGCAGCCCCAAGGGGCGGCCCCATGGCCCCAATCCCAAGGCTTCCCAGCAACCCCAAGCGACCCGCAGACGCCCAAAGCCTCCCACCCCTCCGACCCCCGGTCTTTCCACAGGCTCTCCCGGTCTGGGTCAGTCCGCAACCCCCAGCAACGCAACCAATCCGAGACGGACACAGGGGGGGGCCGTGTCTCTGAGGCGGCCAATAAGACCCGAGAAGGGGGCGTAGCAGGGGTCCTCGCAACCCAATTGGCTGATCATCTGTCGTATCTGGACCTGAGTGTGCTTGAGGGCGTGGCTATCTGAGGGCGGGAGGTGGGGCCGATGGGCGGGGCGAGGCGGGGGCCTCTCGTTGCCGAGGAGGCGGGGCCTCATTTAGAAGCTGAGTGAGGGGGCGGGGCCAGGTCATGTAGGGCGGGGTTCTCTGCGTCATTCATTCTCTTCAGAGGAGTCTTCCCTGCTACCCCCTTCATTCTGCTCTTCTCTAGGCTGACTATCCTAGGACTTGGGGAGGAGGGGCGGGGCGGGGGGCGGGAGGAGCGCGAGTCTTGGGAGACACGGCCCCCCCTGTGTTTTTGTTTTTTTTTTTACCATGTAGAGGGTAAGCTAAACATTTCTCTTTTAAAAAAATAAATTAATTTATATATTTTCTTGTTTACATCATTTCCGTGAGATTTTGAGTTACAAATTTTCTCCCCATCTTTCCCCTACCCAACACCTCAAAACAGCCATCCCACTGTATAACCCCTCTCCCAATCTGCTCTCTCCAAGTCCTCCTCCTCTTCCCTCTGACTTTCTGATAGGGCAGGATGGATCTCCCTACCACAGTGCCTGTATATCTTAATTCCCAGTTGGAGGTAGTTAATAATAATAATTATAATTATATGTACATAATATACTATATATATATATAAAACATTTGATTATAGAACTTTACATTCTAGATTCTTTCCTTTCTTCCTTCATTAGCCACCTCCACTGGAAGGACAAGCAATTAAATACAGGCTGTACATGTGTAATTATACAGAATATCTCCATAGCGGCATATTGTGAGAGACTGATTATATGTTCCTCCTTCCTATCCCGCCCCACCCTTGTTCTGTTCTCTACCCTGTTCCTGTCACTGTCCCTTTACAGAAGTGTGTACTTCCAGCAACCCTCCCCCCCCCCCGCACCTTCCCCTCCCCTCCATCATCCCACCTCTCATCCCCATCCCTCCTACTCTCCCATAAGGCAAGATACCCAGTTTAGAGTTTATGTCATTCCTTCCCTAAGCCAAATTCAATGAAGGTAAGGTTGATCCTTTCCCTTTTGCCTTCCTGTTCTTCCCCTCTATTGTAAGAATTATCCCTACCCTCTTCTATATAAGATGATTAACCCCATTCTGTCTCTCCCTGTCTTCTCTCATTCTAATCCTCTCCCGCCTCAGAATTTCACCTTTTAGAGTATCTTCCCTTGTCCCTTCCTAGTCAATTGATCCTGTGACCTCTATGTACTCATATATACACATAGTCAGATATGTGTTCTTACACA
>JAQQSW010018827.1:0-11168 GCA_028646575.1 Pseudocheirus occidentalis | reverse complement strand
AGTGTTATGGTTTCTGAATAAAGACCTTGGTTCTGCCTTCCATGTGGAGAGTTTGCTACATTTTGTGATCCAAAACTATACCAGCATATTCATAACCATCATGGGTGTTGTGAATATCTCATTATTGATACACTATGTAAGAAAAATTATTTTTCAATAGTAAGAAGAATAAATTAGAGGGGAGAAACTGAAGACATGGAATAAATGTGGATTATAACTGATTCCTGGTCAACTTTGTGATGAGAGACAATATCATATCCTGTTATTTGTGGTAAAATATGTACTGCCAGTCTCCTAGCCTTATAATTTTTTCTTTTGATCTCCATGCTTTGTGACCAGTTTGTTAACATTTATAAGCACCTACTAATGCATTCCTTCAGGAGCAATGGAATCTCTGTAAGACCTCAAGGGTTGAATAACTGAGTTCTTGGATAATGTTTCACCAGGGATCTTTGGCCTTCTGTAAGATTTCTATACTTCCACTGTCATAAATTACTTCACCAAGTAGTCAATAACAAAATATTTAGCAAGCAACTGCTTTGTGTAAGGCATTATAACCAATGCTGTAGAAGACAAAGTATGTGTTATGACTCCTTAACCAACAAGAATTTATTAAGTACCTACTGTGTGCAAGATTATGCAAATGTAAATACAAAGAAAGAAATACTACACACACTACTCACAATGAGTTTAAATTCCTCACCTCAAGGAACTTGCAAATTAGGTAGATAAGTACATATCTCAATGTGAAGAAAAATTTCCCAATAAGAAGTATTAGAAAGTGCAATGGCCTTTGTTTACAATAAGTGATGGCCCCATTAACACAGGACTTCAATTAGTGATGGTGTGAACTTGAACCAGGGATGTTGTAGAAGAGGTTTCTGGGGGTTGGGATAGGGATTTCTGAGAGCCTTAAAAAGTTTGTAATTCATTGATAGGAATAATCAATTATAAATAATCAAAGATCAATTAGATAGGCATTGATCAATTAACTCAATGCTATTTGTTCAACTTAGTAGGTGACTGAATTTTATGTTCAGAAATGGGATAGAAATGAGCACAAATGCCTCTTCCTATAGAAAAAGGATTA
Source organism: Pseudocheirus occidentalis (assembly GCA_028646575.1). NCBI lineage: Eukaryota > Metazoa > Chordata > Mammalia > Diprotodontia > Pseudocheiridae > Pseudocheirus > Pseudocheirus occidentalis. Next base: position 10,078 of record JAQQSW010018827.1, on the reverse strand, counting down.
AAACTGGTTAAACTAATAAGTGTGGAGAAGAAGGGCTGCTTGGATTGTAGCCCAGAGACACGCAGCACCTCTGGGACACCAAATTTGGCTTCAATCAATGAATTCTCAAGAGAGTCTCCCCTGAGTTCAGATCATGACTCCTTTAGGCAATGTGAGGGTGGATAGTGAGATGTGAGGCACTTGCTTCATCATATCCCTCATTGTTGTGTCCCTGGCCTGTCTCTGAGGCCATTGTTGCATCTTCCAGTCTCTATGGGCACTGGCCCCAAGGCTTCCTGTTAAAAGTCTTTTGCTCAAGTTGATTATATTTTAGATTCATTAGTGACTTTTAAACCAAAACTCTCAAGGGACCAATTGTTTTTGTATTCAGTAGGTCCCTATGCAATATTTATCATGGATAAAATATAATGCCATTTTTTCTTAGTGCATAATTTGGAGGGAAAATCTGTCTTCCTGCAAAGACCCATAAGATCTCTTCTGAAATTAAGAGGCAGGTCTTGTTATTCCTGATGCTCCTTCCTTGCATTTAGCTCCACAGAGCCTTACATTTTCATAGTAGGAAGGAACCTTAGAAATCAAATTGTCCAGTGCCCTCATATTCCAGATTCAGAAACAGAGGCTTGCAAAGTTTAAGTTTGTGTACTCAACAAGACATAAGTAGTTAGTAGTTGAGACACAACTGGAACCCAGGTATTCTGAAATCTTATCTTAGTACCTAAAAATGTCTCCCACCTGTACAAAGTGATGGGATCTCTGATATTACATTATTGTAGAGTTCAGAAACTCTTTGTATCATGATTGTCAAGAGATGTGAGAACCAAAGAGAGAAGGCTCTATCCCTTCTGGCCCTGAGGTTGTAGATATATGAGAGTGTGGCCTGAGGTGTACATGCCCTTAGAATTAAAAGATTTAGACCTGGAGGATACCTTGGAATTACCTAGCTTGCCAAATCCTTCACTTTTCCTCTATGAGAAAGCTGAAGCCCTTTGAAAGGGAAGTGATCAACCCAATGTCACAAAGGTTGTAAGCAAGAGAATCAGAATTCAAATTCTGGTCTTTTGACTCTGAATTTGAAGATCTTCCCTTTGTACCAAACCTCCTCTATTAACACATTGTGCTTAAATTAGACCAGAGATCTTTAATGTTAAATTACTCAGTGACAACATGATGCATTGTGAGAAAAGTAAGTATGAAAATCATTTGGTATGTCATTTTTCCCCTTTGTATGAATGAAATGCTATGACTGTTTCCACTGAATTGGAATAAGGATTCCAGACCTGGTGATTTAGCAAATCTCTGATTTAGATCATTACTGAGAATGGGAGGGATTCTACATCCCTTCAGTGATGTAGAATTTTTATAAATTCTAAAAATAGGACATTTTTCTCCATCCTATGTTTTTCATCTTGTTTTTTCTGTTTTGTTTTTGCTAGAGGGAAGGCATGGCAATTGGGGTTAAGTGACTTGCCTAAGGTCACACAGCTAACTAGCTCTATTTACTGCACCACCTAGCTGCCCCATCCAATGTCTTTTGAATTCCAGTCTTTGAAGGAATGTTATTTCTTGAACTTTATTCATGGAAGAATTATGTGGCTTCCTAGCTGATGCAATTTCTCATCAAAGCATGTTTTGCTGGATTAATCTTATTTTTTGACAGATTTTTAAGACTAGTATAGAGCAGGGGAAGGCCATGGTCATAGCACAGCTACATTTCAGTAAGATATTTGGAAAAATTCCTTATGAGCAGCAGTTTATGGATAAAGTGGAGAAATTTGAACTAGATTAAAAGTTTATTTAAATGTATTCAGGACTAGTGGAATGTCCAAAACAAAACAAAAGTTGTTAATGGTTTGATGTCTATTTGAAGCATTAATAGAGTGCCCCAAGGAACACTCCTTATAATTGTGTTATCACAATATAATATTATTAATATTAATATTAAATTATTGTTAGTAAGCAATTATACTATAGCAGCTATTACATCGCTATTGCAATGATTTGGCTGCAAGCATAGTTGGCATGCTTGTCAGATTGGCAGAAGATACAAAACTAAGAAAGAACATTAAGTTAACTAGGATAACTGAGTATGGTTCCAAAGAGATGTCACGAGGCTAGAATCCTCATCAAAATATAATGACATGAAACTAAATAGCATCAAAATACCAAGTCCTGTGCTTAGATTAAAAAGTCATCAGAACCACAGATAGGAAATGTGGAAGATGATAAAATAACTGTTTCTTTCTTTGGGGAAAGGATTACCTGTGGGATTTTGTGGACTTGAAAGTTGACATGAGTTACAAGTGAGATATTAGGAGGCAGCTGGTGTAGTGAATAGAGCACTGGCCCTGAAGTCAGGAGGACCTGAATTCAAATTTGGTCTCAGACACTTAGCACTTACTACTATGTGACCTTGGGCAAGTCACTTAACCCCAACTGCTTTGCCTTACCCCCTCCAAAAAAATGTTTTTTTTTTTTACAGTGAGATGTTAGCCCAAAATGGTAGTCCTCATAGAAAAGCAAAGTATCCAAAAAGAGGTAAATGAGAGTTCCACTGTATTCTTCACTGGTAAATCCACATTTATAGTATTTTTTCCCAATTCTGGATTTTGTATTTTAGGAACCTTGAAAAACTGGAGCACATCCACAGGGATGTGACCGTGATGATAAGAGGCCTGGAGAATATGCCACATGAGAACTGGTTGAAAGAATTAGGCATGCTTAGTCTGGGGAAAAGGTGATATGATATCTGTCTTCAATTATCTGAAGCATTTGAAGGATTGTTATGTGGAAGAGATAAAGACTTCTACATAAATTAGCCTAAAGGCAAAAATAGAATTATAGGATGGAAATTGCCAGGAGACATTTAGCCTTGATATAAGAGAAAAAACTTTCAAGTGGATTGGAGGATTCCCAAAGTAGAATGAATGTGCTGTGTCAAGAAGCAGTGAAGAAATGCTTCAGGTAGAGACTGGGTGACCACGTCCTGGGGAAGCTATAAAGGGGAATCTTGCTCAAGTAGATGATTTCTTAATTCCTCTCCAGCCTTTAGATTCTGTGAATTTTATTTTTTTATTTTTGCCTTTTTAACTTGCCCAAGGTCACATGGCTAATAAATGTTAAGTGTCTGAGGTCAGATTTGAACTCAGTTCTTCCTGACTCCAAGGCTGGTACTCTATTCACTGCACCACCCAGCCACTCCCCCCCAACCATTATTTATGCAATTTGTCAATATATCTCAAACCTTGAATATTTTATGATCAGATTAGTTTGGGAAATGTTAGGTTCAGAGTAAAACAGATAGGGGAAGGCAATTATGAGATAGGGATGGGAATGTTTAGAAGGAGGAGAACTGCCCACAGACATCCTGATGCAAGCAATGCAGAAGTCTAATCCTAGAAATCAGCAAGGATAAAACCTAGGCTCCCCAGCCCTTGGTACTTTAGCAGCATTTTTCAGCCCCTCTAGGGAAGCAGATGATTCTTTAGGGCAGTGATTTTTAATGCTCTTGAACTAATCTTTAAAGTATTTTTCTATTTAAGTGTAAGTGGTTTTCTTTGTAATCTATCACACATATATTTGGTTTGTTTTTAAAAACATAACTAGATTCATTGCTTTCTAAGTTCTGCCAAAGGGACAAATGACACAAAAAGAGTTAAGAACCCCTTATTTAGAGGAAAGGGAAGAGTGCTTACTTCTACCTTTATAATACCTCTGAAAGTGTCGTAAGATCTGTAAATCTTAGTTCTGACCCAGGAATGTAGTCTAGTGGAATTTTGTCCTATAAACTGCCAACATAGGCATGCATATTTCATAAAATTGATTAGATAGCATTTAATTGTTCATAAAAGATTTGTTCATCTAGGTTTTACCTTACAATATTTTAAAGTAATAGCATGTATATTCAAATAGATATGTATATGCTCTTAAGGAACCTTGCCTATGTGGATACACTAAAATGTATACTATGTATTTATATTAAACATATGAGATTATATTAGAGTTTTCTAAAATCTTAGTGAATTTTTAAGCTTCAATAGTTTGAAATTTTAGTTTCAAAACTTTTAGCTTTAATATATTAAATACTCTTTAAAAGCTTCAAACTACAATAAGATTTTTGGACAATCTATAACTATATAAAAACATGTATGTGTGGATGTATACATTTCATATATGTGTGTGCATACATTTAAACATACATGTGTATATTGAAATTTTATGTGTAGGTGCAACACACATACATATACCTGTATATGCTTATACACATTCTCATATATGCAGACATATACATATACAAAATACATGGACACACAATAATTTTTAGTAAAAAGTTTAAGGACTAATATTATCTTAATATTCTTTCTTTTCCAGTCTGTGGAAAAATAAATACAGGGAATGAGGCTTATGTAGCTTTTGCTGCCAAATCTGGTTTGCTAATTTGTTTTATGACCTTATTCCTCTGGTCTAATGTGTGTCTTATGTTTACATGCAGATATGACAGAAGTCTGATATTGGGGATGAGAAACCATTCTGGAATAACATTATTCGTTCTGCGAGGACTAACAGATGACCCACGCCTTCAGGTTTTTCTTTTTCTTTTTCTATTTCTCACCTACCTTTTGAGTATAATTGGAAACCTGACCATCATCACTCTCACACTGGTGGATCCTTGTCTTAAAATGCCCATGTATTTTTTTCTCCGGAATTTCTCCTTCTTAGAAGTCTCATTCACAACTGTCTGCATTCCCAGATTCCTCTACAGCATGTCAACTGGGGACAATACTGTGACTTACAATGCTTGTGCCACCCAGTTATTTTTTGTCATCCTCTTTGGGGCAGCAGTTTTTTCTTCTCACTGCCATGTCTTATGACCGCTACGTGGCCATCTGCAAGCCACTGCATTACACAACAATCATGAATAATAGAGTATGTATTCAGCTCATTGTTTGCTGTTGGCTGGCTGGATTGATGTTAATCCTCCTACCACTTAGTTTGGGCTTTCAGCTGGAATTTTGTGACTCCAATGTCATTGATCATTTTGGTTGTGATGCATCTCCTATCCTACAGATCACATGCTCAGACACACAATTAATAGAACGAATTGTTTTAGTCTTTGCTGTGTTGACACTCATGATCACCTTAGTATGTGTGATTCTGTCATATGTATATATTGTCAGAACAATCTTGAGATTTCCCTCTGCCCAGCAAAGGAAAAAGGCCTTTTCCACTTGTTCCTCCCACATGATTGTTGTCTCCATCACCTATGGCAGCTGCATTTTCATCTATATCAAACCCTCTGCAAAGGAAGGGATGACTATAAATAAGGTGGTATCAGTGCTTACAACCTCAGTTGCCCCTGTTATGAACCCCTTCATTTATACCTTGAGGAACAAACAAGTGGTTCAAGCCTTTAAAGACTCTCTCCAAAAGATTGCCCTCATCTCTAAGAAGACATCACAAATCCAGAGATCCACTTGCTAAAGTGGAATGATGCCTAACATATGGAATCACTGCATGTTTTCTGGGAGACTCACCAGCTCTATCTTTCACCTCCACGGTATCCTCCCTTACCCCTCAACAAATCAAAATACTCTTTTCTCATTCTTTCATCAAATCTCAACCGTGACTTTTATCGTGAGGTTGACCTAAAAATGAATTTCCAGGAAATAAATGCAAGCATACAACCACAACTACATGACTTCACCTCCACTGCAAAAAAAGTGGATAACATAAGTAAAAGCTGTTTTTGAAGTTTATTATTTTTCTTAGGTTGAAAGTTCCAAATGAGAAGAAATTATTTCTCATGTCCAAGATACTGCTATTTTGGAGTCTCACTCTTGTACTGTTGATGATGGTGAGCTATGAGGATCTCTGAAAATGTCCCCCCATCAGTGTTACCATGTTCAATAGAACCTGATGCTTTACACCCCCCTCCCCCAATACATGGTAATCAATAGACGAAGATGAAATTTTAATCTCACTCCATTTAAGAAAATTCTGACAAAACCTTTTGTTTGAAATCATAGAAACAATTCAAGCAGGATTATGCATTTACAGAATTTAATTCTTATTTTCAGATTCTTTTGTTTAATGGGAATGAGGACAGAGTAGTTGATGGAAGAATTCAACTCAAGAGCCCCCAGATTTAAATCTATAATCTAATTCCTGTCACAGAGCCAGAGCAAGGAAAGGACAGCCTCTGCACCTCACTGATATACAAGAAACCTTCCAGAGGAAGGTTCCTAGTACATTGGGTGGATACCATGTGGAATATTCATGGGAGGATATGAATAAATGCTACTCGGGACAACAGTATATGGGTGGATTATGATCTGAATCTTTGTGAGTGTGTGTGTGTCTGTGTGTGTGTATGTGTGTTAACCCTCATCAATTTAATCTTAGAATTAGATAAACAAGTTTAGCTTATTGAATTATAATTAGCTATTGTCTAACATATTAATTATTTTTGGACAACTATTTATGCTTTCCTTCAAGTCAGACATAAAAGTTGGAACAGAATAGATTCAAGATAAGAGTCTTCAGACTTTCCAGCAGCCTGTTTCCTCCAGGTATATGCCAACTCATTAATCTCTACTCTTTGGGTCTAACTACTAAATTCACCTAACTCTACATCTAGTCCACATCACTTCATCTCATCCACAAGAGTATTATGATACTTTGTCAAACATACTACTAAAATCCAATAAAATTTATCTATAGTTATTTTCTGATTTAACATTCTGACTACTTTGTGCAATGGAATGTTGATCAGGGAGACTGCTTGGTTCAACTCCTTGAGAGCACAGGCCTTTGTCAGAAAGGGGCCAGGGGCAACTTCCATGTAAGTGAACAGGAGGTCTGGCTCAGTGCTGAGAGGCATATACTTTGCTGAAATCCCTCAACAACTCGTTATGAGGCCCTACAACTAGAGGTGGTGACCGTCGTTGTGGTATTAGTTGCTTTGAAGATGACTGGCAAATGAGAATTGTGGTGGATGGACTTTTGTGCAATCAACAATAGGAAAGGTTGTGGAAACACCCCCTTTCTTCTGAGTGTTTCTCTTTTGGGACTGTTCACCATTGCCTTCTCTCTCTTGAACTTTCTTTTAGTAGGAATGAGATTTCTCTTCTTCTCCCTTCCCATCCCTCTTTGACTAGCACATGTCAGTGGTAACTTGTGTTTGTCTAGCTTAGCTTGAATCCATGACTAAATTCTACTTTGTCTTTCCTTCCCTGGGAACCAATCATCGAGAATAGGATACTTTGAAGCAGAAAGGTAATTTAATGGGTAAAGAAACAGCCTGAATTACTGATATAGGTAAATACTTCTGTGGAACATTCAACATTGGAAGATTCAATAATGATATACTTCTCAGAGAATATGCCCATAGATATTATCATTTAATAGCAGAAAGCAATATGAAGAGACCTGTGCTAGAGATTTGGATTTTGAGAATTGCTTGGACAGTGATGTTATGGGTTGAAAGTAAAATATTTGTTTTGCAGTGCCACAAAGTCATATTTACCTTTTTTGTGGGATATATGGAGCATAATGGGATTTTAAAGAAATTACATGCTTTTTTTGTAATTGTCATTGTGTGTCTATGAGTTTTTGCAGCATAAGTAAGAATTTTTAGTGATGAAAGAAATAATAGCAGTCCTCTATCCAATTCTTATACATACATGAAAGATCTTTTCTAAATTCCTTAAAAAGTAGAATTAGTTGAGCAGAAGGTAATGACTCCCTGAGCCCTTAATATATAGAGAAACAAACAACAAGGGGGCTTGCTTGTGCATGCTGAGATCATTAAACATGAAAGCAGTCTGCTTTTCTGTGTTCTGTTACTACAGGAGTGGGCATAGACTCCTTTGACTGACCGAACTGCTTGAGCAAGATGCTTCTTTAAAACGGGCCACACTGGGACAGTCCCTTTCATTCCCATGTATTCTTTCCTCTATAATCCAGGGAGTGAAGATCATAATTCACCTATAGCATGCATGCCATGAACTGATTTGGGAAGGGAAATATCTTTCCTCCCCTTCAGGTTCCTGAAGGAAATGACTTTGGGAAGAAGTCAACATGATGGAACTCTGAAATTTCCATCATGTCACTATCCCCAATTTTGGGAAACTATTTCTTCAATCAGATCTAGGTCTCTCTATCTCTGTCTCTCTGTCTGTTTTTCTCACATTCACTCTCTCTCCCCCTCTATTCCTCCATTTTTTATTGAACTGAGTTGTCTAGCTTCCAAACAGATAAGTCCTTCCGTCTGCATTGTCTTGTATATATTCTCCAAAGCATATTTTCCGTGATTTGTTTTACTTTCAACTTGGATAAATGGGTTTCTTTGCTATTTGCTATCTGTGTTCATTGTAGAAGTGATATTTGTTGGGAAAGTGGTCCAGCCTTGGGTATGGAGCTTGGTGTCCTTTTTCCCCATTAGTAAATTACAATCAGAATTTAGCTTGAACCCCCATTTGCCCAAATATCTCCTCAACTGATAATATGTAAGGTAGCAAACACCCCACCACCACCACCACACACACACAATATCAGTTCAATATCCCCTTTCTCTGAGGAAAGCAGAGTGGTTAAGCTTGTGGCCCAAACATCCTACTTCCTCTCTTGACAGGAAGCAAAGTTTCCCTTGAAGAAGGGCAGGGGAAGAAGAGGCTAGAAAAGTCTATTCTGTCTACCTCCTCAGCAAAACAATGACACCTCTATGCTACATGTGGAAGATAGTTCTTGTTACATTTGTTTATGAAACGTTTGTGTTTGTTGATAGGTTCAAAATAAAAAAATATATAGGCCTATGTTTAAAAGCTAAAGAGGGGGGAACTATACCATTCCAATCATATGTAACAAGATGAATTAAATATAGGAGAGAGATGATAAAATGTGTTGAAGGATAAAAAAACAGTCTAGTTTTGGTGAGGAAGAGTGTTTGGAGTGAAATTATATGAGTAAAAGCTGGAAAGATAGAGTGGAAACATTATGTAAAGTCTTGAATATCTAACTAAATAGTCTATACTTTTCTCAGGAGGAAATGGTAGCCATTGAAGATTTTTTGAGTGGAAGAATGGCATGACAAAGTCTACATGCAAGAATAATTATTTTGTAGTAGAAAGAATAATAATTTAGTCAGAGAGGAGAGAGTGATGACATGGTATAAGTGGGGTTTGCAGCTAAATTACAGGTATATCCACAGATTCCTGGTCATTTTTGTGATGACAGATATCATTTCATATAAAGTTTTGTAGTACAAATATGCATTGCCAGTCTCCTAGCTTCATGATTTTCTGTTTTGATATCCATGCTCTGTGACCAGTTACCATTTATAGGCAAATTCTAATGCATTCCTTTAGAAGCAATGGGATATGCCTGTAAGATCTTAAAGCTTAGATAGCTGAGTTCTTAGATAATGTTTCACCAGGGATCCTTGACCTTCTGTAGATTTTCTGTACTCTCATAAATCTCTCCATCAATCAATCAATAAAGAAATATTTATTGAGGGGCAGAACCAAGATGGTGGAGAAAAAGCACTAACTTGTCATGAGCTCCTGCTCCAATCACAAAACAATCCAATCCAATCCAAAACAAATTTTAGAGCTACAGAACCCACAAAGTGACAGAGAGAAAGAAATCTCCCACTGAAGGCAGCCTGGCAAACTGACAGGAAGGGTTGATTGCAGTATACTGGGAGCTGTGCACAGTTCCACATGAGCCACACAGTTTTGGCCCCAGGACCAGCAGTGGCAAGAGTAGACTTCAGGAGAGTGAATCACCAGCATCTGTGGCAGTTTCCAGACTCCTCAACCCATAAATGCCAAAGGAAAAAAAAAGGTTTGTGGGGATCTCTGTGGGAACAGGGGGGACTGAAGAGTGCAGTCTGGCCCCTACCCCTGAGGTGAGAAGTGGCAGAGGCACAAAGGCTGCTGCTGCTACCGTGTGGCTGTCTCCAGAGGTGCTGGCCTGCAGATCAGAGGGGGACCAAGCGACCATTCAGAGGGTAATCACTTTAACCTGCTTGAATCTGGGTTGTTGTCTTGGGTGGTGGTCTTGGGGTGATAAACACCAGTGC
>JAQQSW010018826.1:0-11168 GCA_028646575.1 Pseudocheirus occidentalis | reverse complement strand
AGTGTTGTTTCCTTCCGTCAGGTTGTTGACTCTCTTTTCATGATTTTCTTGCATCATTCTCATTTCTCTTCCCAATTTTTCCTCCACTTCTCTTATTTGTTTTTCAAAGTCTTTTTTCAGCTGATCTATAGCTGCTAGGCATTCTTCAAGTGTCTTGGAAGCATTTGGTGTGGGACTTCTGACTGTGTTGTCTTCCTCCTGTTCCATGCTTTAGTCCTTTTTGTCCACGAAAAAGGATTTTAGAGTTTTATTGCTGTCCTTATTTTGCTTCCTTTTCCTCATGTTGGCCAGTCAATTAATTGGTTCGTTTTTTTTTTTTAGCTCTGTGAAATTCTGCTTCCAGGGGGGAAAGCTCTGTTCCAAATTGCTGGGGTTTTCCCAGCTGCCGAAGCTATTAGGGGAGTGTTGCAAGTCCCCCCAGCTTTGGCTTGCTGAAAGCGCTCCCCAGGACCACCACCCAAGACCACGATCCAGATCCAGGCTGCTCAACAAGAGCACTTGGCCCTGATCAATTGCCTCAGCCCCCCTGCAGGTCCGGAGGCCAGGGGCTCTGAAGCAGCCCAGTGGGGGCATCTGCCAGTTACAGCAGCTCCTGCCCTTCCCCCACTGCTTCTTTGCCCTGGGGCAGATTGGCCAAACTGCTTTTCCCTCCCCAAATTAAGTTTCAAAGTTTCACTTTCACTGACCGTCTCTAATCCTGGTTTGCTGGATGTGAAGATTCCCTCAGGTGCTACTTCTCTGAAGTAGACTCATACTGTGGTTTGGGAGGCTCGGCTCCTCCTGACCACCCTGGGGCCGGGCCTGGCCGTGGCTGCAGTTTTGGGCTGGGCTGGTCTCTGCTCCAGGCCTGCTGGATGAGCCCCTCCTGCCAAGCTGCCCCTCTCCAATCCCTGTTTTTCAGGCCTTGGTAGATGTGGAATTGCTGGAGGCTGTAGATCTTCTCTCCTGCAGACTGGCTGCTGCGCGACTTGGCCCGTCTCAGCTCCTTCCCACTGCCCCAGGTCTGACCGCGGTCTTGGCTTCAGGCTGAGCTGGCATCGGCTCCTGGCCCGCCACGATGAGCCCCTGCTGCCGAGCTGCCTTCAGCAAGAGATGTGTTTTCTGTATTTTTGTGAGTCTGAGAGTCCTAGACTTTGTCTGGCGTCATATTTTATGGGTTGTTTAGGGTGGTTGTGTAGGAGCTGCAAAGCCTTGCTGCTTCTATGCTGCCATCTAGGCTCCACCCCCAAATGTCAACAACAATATAGTCTCAATAAAGCAATTAATCAGTAAGCATTGAATAAACATACTACATGCTAGGAACTATATTAGATGCTGGGGGTACAAAGACAAGAAATGAAACAATCTTTACTCTTAAGGAATTTAAATTCTCCACTTTACTTCTTTACATTATTTTCGTCCAGGGGTTTTCAACCTAAAAGAGTACTTGTGAATTTGTTTTGAAAATATTTTGATAACTGTATCTCAATGTAATTAGCTTTCTTTTTAATCCTATATATTTTATTCATTTAAAAACATTATTCTGAGAAGGGATCCATAGACTTCATCAGTTTACCAATGGATTCCATGAAACAAAAAATGTTAAAATCCATCTGCATAAATGGAAATGCAATAAAGAGAAGCCACCTAGGGCCTCAGAGGCCAATTAGATGTGATTCAGAATCCAAATTGCTCATTCTAGTCGAAAAACTGCCTGTGTCTGGGCTTTCTGATTACTCAGAACTCTAAAAAGAAAAACTATCTTAAGTTAATGCATAATCGATTATGATACATGACATGTAATCCTTCAGTCTCCTAACAAGTGGGCATTTTATTCATTGATAGTATAGGTTCATTGTATTTAAGGTTTCAAACTTAATTTTCTTGATGTAATCTATTTGATGTAGATTCTCTGTTATATGATTTTTATAATCTTGTTTTTGCTTTAATCTTGATAACATTTTTAAAATAACATTTTAAAAAACCCAAATCTTTAGCTCACATTGATGCAACTATTGCATGAGGTCATAACTTATTTTTGGAAGCTGAGTACTGAAGCACTTGATGCTTTTACTGCTCTAAAGTATTTATGATGTTTGTTTACAATCATGTGTTCATTTTCTTCCCTTGGCTGTATGTGTCTCTCCCAAATGAGAGTTGCATACTAAATATAAGGGCAAAATTTGATTTGTAGTCAAAAGTACTGGCTTAGAAAAGGACTTAGATATTTGGCCATAAGAACAGTTAGATGGCATAGTGAATAGAGTGCCAGGCATGGAGTCAGGAAGACTCATCTTCCACGTGTCTTTCTGCATTACACCCACTTATATTTTTCTTCATACTTGATGTAACCTTCAATCTCTTCACTCTTCAGTCCTTTCTCAGGACTCTTGTAATGGTTGCACTCTCCTCCTTTGCTCATCTTGACCCATTCATGAATTAATTCAACTACACTGTCCCTTTTTATCAAATCTCATGCCTCTTTATTAAAGATTTTTGGTTACCCAGTCAGATGTTTTAAAAGGTAACTAGATATTGCAGTGAATAGAGCTCTGGGCCTGGAATCAGAAACACCTGAGTTCATAATATCACCTCAGACACTAGCTATGTGATCCTTGATAAGTCACTTAACCACCTTCTGCCTCAGTTTCCTCAACTGTAAAATAGAAATTATAATAATAGCACTTACCTCAAAGGGTTATTGTAAGCTTCCAATAAGAGACTATTTTTAAATTATTTGGCGCAGTGCCTGGCCCATGGTAGGCATTTAATAAAATGTTCCCTTCCCCTCTGTCCCTTCACTTCTCACTGAATGAAGCTGGAAAAAAATCATAATACCATGAATGGGTCCACTACAGATTCATATTATATAAACTCATCTGACCCCTCACTGCAGTAAGGCAATCCTTCTATACCTCCCTAATCTATTCCCTAACTCGCCTACCATAGCAGTTTTTTCATACCTTTTCATCCATCCTCCAACCTCCCTTGGTTCTCCCTCCTCACCCCTTTCAGCTGAAAATCTTTCCTCAGATTTTACAGAAAAAAATGAGGCTGCTCCCCAATAGCTCCCTGTTCTTTTTTCCTCTTCCTATTAAAGGTACTCCTAGGCTCACCTCAGCCTAGAAAGCATTATTTACTGGCAGAGCAGCCAAGAGGACAGATCATAATAACCAAGTTCCAACTGTTATTTCTTCTCCATTTTTTTCTCTAGCTTTGCTACTCAGACATAAGCCCTATCTCACTGTCTTATTCCTGCCCTTACTTCAAACTGGGTATACTGAAAGTTTCTGTGCTTCATACTAGATCATAAAAAATATGGTTTCTGCAGAAAAAGTTGAGTGTGCATGAAACTCCCTTGCATGCAAAACTTTTTAGAATAGCACAGAATAAGTCAATGTTCTAGTTTGTTAGAATGTCAATGTTGGCAGACAATACAGAGTGCAGGCATTCTCTGAAGCTACTCTTACAAGCCACATTCTGACTAGCAAGTGGGGTCCCAAAAGTAAGGCTACTTTCCCCCCTCAGAGGTGCTGGAGTGTTTTTCTCTAATGCTATTCTAGTGTAATCCTCCAGATATCAACATGTGGCAGCAAGGGGGCACAGTGGACAGAATGTTGGCATTAGGAAGACCTGAGTTCAAATACTGCATCAGATACTCTGTCACTTAAGCTTCCATTTTCATCATCTGTAAAAATAGTAATAGCACCAACCTCACAGAGTTCTGGTGAAGATGAAATGATGTAAGTTATGGAAAATACTTTGGAAACCTTAAAGCATCACATGTTATCTGCTACTATTATGTAGTTAATTTTTCTCTAATGTTCTTCTTAGTTACAATTCATGAATTGACATCAGCTAGCTTCTGCAAAGGCATACTTGCTATAAGGATAAAGAAAGACCTGAAGGATAAAACCTTCCCAAACTGGCAGTCCACTCTCCTTTACCAGCTCAGTCATTGAGGAAAGTAAACTCAGACTTAGAGTAGTAACTATCAACAGCCCCCCAAATACATACACACACACTACCAACCAACACCACCACCACCACCACTAATTCACTTCTGGGTGTGGAATAGTTAATAGACAAATGATTCCTTGGGAAAGTAAAGATGTCACAGTTGTAAGATCAATTGACTTCCATGTTGGGTCAATGGCTTTTCAGGTTTGGTTCCTGACACCATCAGAAAACTCTGCTAGGGACACCATTTTTTTACTCTATTTTTTAGGCCTTAGGTAGCACTTAGAACACTTCAAATTTTACAAGGTCACATTCTAGAGTTTTTGCAAAGTGCTTTCCATATATTATCCCATTTGAGCCTCACAACAACTGGGAGGTTCATAGAGATTAAGTAAAATGCTTAGAGTTTTCCTAGAACCTTTTTTTATAGATCAGTGTCTCACAGGCAATTTTTCTACCCTAGAATAATAGTCATTTTGAATAATTTACTAACTTTAGCCAATGTTTCTATATTCTCACACTTCCATTCCTTCAAAACTCTTAAAAGAATGGTATCCAACTCTGTCATTTGTTTCCATCTAGTTTGTCAATTAAATCTAGAGAATTCTGTCTACTTAGCACATTCTGAGCATTTATCTCATCTCCTGACCTTAACCCATATGCATCAAAAGACAATTTGAAGTAGAAATAGCCTCAGTAAAGATAAAGATAAAGAATCAATTTTACCTCTATGCTATCTCTTTTTCATTGTTTCAACAATAAAGATTTATTAAGTGCTTTGGCAAGCAAAAATCATTGGAGAAAAGAGAAAGAAAAAAGGAAACCATGAGAATAGGGAGGTGGGGGGGGAGGAGAGGCGGCTAGGTGGTGCAGTGAATAGAGCACTAGCCCTAGAGTCAGGAGGACCTGAGTTCAAATTTAGCCTCTGACACTTAACACTTACTAGTCGTGTGACCCTGGGCAAGTCACTTAACCCCAATTGCTTCACCTTCCTCCCTCCAAAAAAAAAAAAAAAAGAATATATATACCACAAGAAGTAGAATCAAATCCTGTGCATGATTGCTTCCTCTAGGCCCCTCTCTCAGGGATATAGTTATGCTATTATAGAAAAAAAAATGGCATCATAAAAGAAGCAAGTTTAAGACAAAGAAAAGGAAGTACTGCCTTTATACATAGGCTATAAACTTGTGGAAATCTATCTTCACAACCAGTATAGCTTAAAAATATAAATAGCTTCAAATGAAGTTGGCATAAACTCACAGATGAAAAATCTATAATTTTGCACTAAAGTCGACTAGAAAGGCCACCATGTCTTTTCACAAAACATCCCTTGCCACCACAGTCGGAAATAGAAAATTTAGTTGAATTGACCCCCTTCTCTAGACAGAAGTTATCATACCCAATATGATAATTTGATATCTTTCCAAATGTCCCAAATGGTTAGCCGCTAAATTACTGTTTTAAGAACTGTCTTTAGACATCTTCCATGATCTACTCATAAAAACATAAATCGTTCTTGCTGTCCGTGTAGGCTGGCTCCATACTAGAGAACAGATCCTATGGCATAACATGAAGCTCCCCGTATAATATACAAATGACTTTGCCAACTGAACTCTGACCCCATATGAAAGGGACAGTCTCAGAGAAACCTTAGAAGACTTGTATGAAATGATGCAGAATGAAGTGAACAGAAAAAACAGGAGAAGAATTTATACAACATTTAAACACAACTTTTTGAGAAAGTCCATGAAAAAGAATAGAATCCCAAAGAGTATCTTTAAACTATCTATATGCTTTCTCATTGACTCAGATGCTTCTTCAACTATTACTTCCTTTCCATTCACTACAATGCTACTTCTCTCCCTTATTGCCTCATCTCTGAAGTTTCACAGTTGTCTTATAATTGTCCCTCCTAGTTCTCATTCGTCCTTCAACCTATTCTGCACGCTATTGCCACATTAGTCTTGCTAAAACACTGTTTTAGTTAAGCCACTTCCTGACCAAAAACTTTTAATGGCTCTGAATTTCCTTTAGAATAAAGTCTAAATACCTTAGCTTGGTCTTCAAGTCCCTCTACAGATTGGATTCGATATACCTTCCCAGCTTTATCCTGTTCAAAGTAGTCGGTGAGGTACAGTGGAAGTATAAACTCTGGAGTCAAAGAACCCCAATTTCAACTTTCACTTTTCATGAGGTTATTGGCAGCTTTGATTTCTTCCTCTGAAAGTTTCCTATTCATATCCTTTGACCCAATATTTATTAGTTGATGAATGACTCTTATTCTTATAAATCTAATTCAGTTAATTATAAATCTTGGGTATGAGACCCTTGTCAAAAAGACTTGTGATAAAGGGACCTGCTCTTTACAAAGTTTATAGAGCACTGGGCCTGGAATCAGGAAGACCTGAGTTCAAATCCAGCTTATGGATAGATACTTATGAGCTATGTGACCCTGGGCATGTTGCTTCCGTTTGCTTAAGTTTTCTCAAGTATAAAATAGTGATAATAATATCATCTACCTTGCAAGGTTGTTGTAAGGATCAAATGTCACTTTTTATGTCTAAGATATGTATCCATTTATAGCTTATGTTGGTACACAGTGTGAGATGTTGATAGAGACCTAGTTTCTACCAGACTCAGTTTCCCTTGACTTGTTATCAAATAGTGAGTGCTTACACAAGTAGCTGAGGTTTATCAAAAAAGTCTATTATGTTTGCTTTCATATGTTGTACGTATCTAATCTATACCACTGATCATCCCTTAACCTGTACCAAATCATTTTGATTATTTAGTCTATTCTGAGATCTGGTACTCTTAGGCCCCCTTTCCTCCCATGATGAATTTCATTATTATTTTTTCTAGCTCTATAACGAATCCTTTGCTAGTTTCATTGATGTGCTGAATAAAGAAACCAATTTGAGTAATATTGTCTTGTTTTCAATCTGTCTTTATGTGAAAAGTGTTTCATAGTTCTATTCATATAGTTCTTTTATGTCTTGGTAGGTAGATTCCCACATATTTTATAAATTCTGTAGTAATTTTAAATGGATTTCTCTTTCTGTCTTCTCTGCTGGGTTTTGTTGATAATATACAGAAATGCTAATTATTAAATAGAATTATTTTATATCCTGCATCTTTACTAAAGTTATTATTTAAGTTAATTTTAGTTGGTTCTCTAAGTAAACTATCATATAATCTGCTCAAAAGGGATCATTTTGTTTCCATTTTGCCTATTTTCCCTCAATTTCTCTTTTGTGTTATTGCTAAAGCTAGCATCTTAATCACTGTATCAAATAATAGTGACTATTTTTTTCTCTTTTGGGAACTCATTTATAATTTATTTAATTCCTTTTTCTAAGATTAGGTTCTACAAATCTTCTTTTTCATGTTGTGTTAATCTGGGCCTTTTATGTTTTTGATAATGTTTTATCACTTTCATCTAAATTGTCATTATTGGCTTATATCTGGGCACAGTTTCTAATTTCTTTATTTCTTCACTTGTTATAAATTCTTATTTTTAATTTTTGAGAACTTAGTAATTTTATTTTCCTTCTTTATTTTAGAAAATTAAATTAGCTAAGGTTTGTCTATTTTAATGTGCTTTTGAAACAGCTTCCAGTTTTATTCATTAATTCAATGTATTTTTGTTTTTACTTGCAACTCTTCTTTCATTTTAAAGGTTTCTATTTTAGTGTTTAATTGAGATTTTTTAAAGTGTGGTTGGTTTTCTAATTTGGTTTAGTTCCCAATTTAGCTCCCAGTTTGGTAATCTATTCCTTTTCTCCTGTTGACAAAAGTGTTTAGAGATATGCATTTTCCCCTAAGGACCACCTGGGCTGTATCCCAAAAACTTTGGTATATTGTTCTACTGTTGTCATTATGGTTAATGAAACTAACTGTTGTTTCTATGGCTTGTTCTTGTGCCCATATTTCAAGTGAGGTCCACCAAGCAAGGGAAAAATCATTAGAGCTTTTCAAATAAAAGACATACCTTCCCCTATCATACATTTTCCACATTTTATGTCACACAACTGCTTATGGCAAGAATTAGGAAACAGCCCAAGGATTTTGAATTATAACATGAATTTGTAACATTTCCAGAAATCCAAAGCTTTGCTGCCATTACTGTGATAGCAGACGTGAGATCAATAGATGATATGTTATCCTCTCTCATGGACCATTTCCTAATGCTGTGTCTCTGGGGGATTGCATTACACAATAACAGCAGTAGTTTGAATGGTCCTTAGGCAACCAGTCCTCTCCCATAAAATTACATGCAATAAGTGCTTCCGAAGTTTCCTTGAGATAACTGACCTCTGCTACCTAAGAGGCAGTTTTAATAATGACTCTTGCTTTTGAGGTGTTATTTTACTAGTAATATTCAAGTCACATAGAGGCAGGATGATATAGTAAGAAATCCATTGGAATTATAATCAGGAGAGACTTGGGTTCAAATTTTGCCTCTAACACTTACTAACTACGTAACTATAGGCAAGTGACTTAAATTCTCTAGAGCTGAGTCAGCTTCTTCATTTGTAGTGTCTGACACACATGGTTATAGTCTACGGTAGAAGTAATGTTCTAACCTCTCCCTACTGCAGATTAGGCTAATTTTTCCTTCAAGTTGCAACATGAGTTTGCTCTGGCTCCGCTCTTTGAGGGTCAGGTATGTTCTATTTCTTCCGGCTTCCCCCACCCCACAACTTCTTTGAAAGGAATAAATGAAATAGACCAAAACCTCAAATCTGTTTCATGTAGCCCAGATTGCCATGGGAGAAGCAGCCCTCAGGCCCTTGCTCCCTTAACACCCAATGTCACCTACTATGAGTAAATAAGTCCACACAAACAGGAAAAACTGTCTGTGCTTAGGTAGATTTAGAGACACAAGATGATTCTGGCTACCCTGCCAATGGAAGAAGGCTGCTCTCAACCGCATGATTGGTCAGTGCACAGTGTCCACATGTTTCTCTATAAGTTCTTCTATCTTCAGGATCCAGTCCCTGATGTCTCCCATATAGGTGCTTCTGTCTTAGGTGATCTGAGCATTCCCCATGAATGAAGTCCCCAAACCCCATTACTGAGGTCTTGAGAAATTCCTCAAGACTTGGTTGGCTTAGCCTATTGAGGTCACTTCTCTATGCTTGTATACAAAGCAGCCATAGTGCTGGAGGAGGTCCACATGCTTGGCTGGTGAGATCTTTGCTCAACTCAGACAATTCAAGGAGTTCCCCATGCTTCTCCTTATTGAATATCCTTCTCATGCTATGACTATGAGTAAATGTGTATAAATGTAAACTATGACTTTTAATTTCAGAATGATCCACAAATGTCTCACTTTGTTCCAGTATCAAACTTAAATCTGAGTCAGGCCCACCCCAGAACATGGTTATTGTGAAGGTCAAATCAGATGGTGTAGGTAAAGCATTTTGTAAATATTTAGGAACAAGGGAACTATGATTCCATTGGTATAGATAACTACCTCATGAGGAGACTCCCTCTTCCAGTGTGGATTTGGCACCTTCTCTGCAGTATTTGTCTTAGAAAGTTGTCTAGGAGAGGCAGTTAGGTGGCATAGTAGATAGAGCACAGGCCCTGGAGTTAGGAGGATCTGATTCAAATCTGGCCTCAGACACTTGCTAGCTATGTGATCCTGGGCAATCACTTAATCCCAATTGCCTCCCCCTCCAAAAAAGAAAGAAAATTGTCTAGTGCCCTTGAAGAGGTGGCCTAAAGAGGGTTAGGGCTGCCTAAGACCCCAAAATACCAACATGCTGGGTCCTGCGTAAAGAATTCCACTCAAGTCTTCACAGCCAAAGAAAAAGTAAAGTTTATTGAAAGTTCAAGTTCGCCATGTGGGGTGCTAGGCCATTTCACGGGGTTCTCACAGAGCAAGTCTGTGTGCTAGGGCATTCTATGGTGCTCTTACAGAGCAAGTCTCTACTAAGCTAGTCTAAGGTGCTCTTACACAGAGCAAGTCTGTACCAAGCTATTCCATGGCGCTCTCACACCACATGGAGGGAAGATGGGATTCTATATACAGTGGGAGGAATCTAGGGGTGGTCCAGAGGAGGAGATTGGGGAGGTTCTTCAGGAGAAGTCAGATGAGGTCAGACTCCAGTAGGCAGGGTCTTCAGGAGTCAAGATGAGATCAGACTCCAGTAGTGAGTGATTAAGGGTGGAAAGTTGCTGGAGGCTACCTGGAGACCATAGACAATGGTGGGCCAGGCCAGTTCAAGGGTGGGAAACTATTGGAACAAAGGGGGCTAAAGACGGGCAGAGCCACAATTTAAGGCTCATAACCTCAGGCAAATGTCTTCCCTGGGAAGGTTTACTTTCCCAGAGCCTGTACCTCAAAGATTCAAGGAGTTCCAGGTGGGGTCCCAGAGCCTGCACCTTATCACACTGATAGGTCAAATGACTTACCCAGTGTCACACAGCCAGTATAGCTCAGAGGGCAAGACTTGAATTCAGATCTTCCTAACTTCTAGACCAGTTCTCTACACTATCCAGGGGTGGGGAACCTACAGCCTCAAGTCCACAAGGATCTTCTAAGAAGTCCTCAGGTGCAGCCTTTTGACTGAGTCCAAGTTTTACTGAACAAATCCTTTTATTAAGGGGATTTGTTCTATGGAGTTTGGATTCAATAAAAGAGCTGCCCTTGAGGAGTGGCCTCAAAGAAGCTGAAGAAGCTGCAGGTTACCCACCCCTGCACAATACTGTCGCTCTTAAAGAACTATTACATGCAAGTGATTGGTATTAATCAGAACCAGAAATCAGTAAATCAGGTTTCTGAGTCAGGTATTAACACTAACTTGGGTGGACTATGGGCAAGTCCTTTAACTCTTTACCTGTTTTGGGCGTCATCCACAGAATGGAGGCTTGAACTAGCCCTACTCATTGATTCTTCAGACCTGAAAAACATCTCAATCAATTATGTATTCTAGACCATTCTACCCTCTTTAGCCTTGGTTTTATAGTTCTTAGAAGGTCAGGAAACAGGAAAAAGGAATCATGGAGAATGGAAGGAGTACAGGTGATGAGGTGTAGGCTCTGGGATTCCCCCCTCCCTTTGAGGTCTCCTTGAATCTTTGAGGTACATGCTCTGGGAAACCCCTTGAAGTCTGATTGAATCTTCCCACTTGATGAGGCATTTGCAGAGGCCATAAGTATTTCATTGTGGCTGGGCCCAAACCTCTGTTACTAGCCTGGCCCTCCATTGTCCATCTGTT
>JAQQSW010018825.1:0-11168 GCA_028646575.1 Pseudocheirus occidentalis | reverse complement strand
ATGATGGGTTTGGTTATACATTTAAAATATATTTCTGCACATATCATATATGTGTATGTTTGTGTGCATACATATTCTCCAATCATGGAGTGGAAAAAAATGTTACCATTTCTTGCCCCTAAACCAATGTATCTTAAGAATTCAGCACTGGTGGCTTGGTAAGCTTCTTGATTGCTTTTATGCAGACTTTTCTTTTCAAATGATAACTCACATAAGAATTACATTGTATGTAAGCCTTTCCCCAAGAAAACTGAATTCCTAGCATCTCTGAATCCCTAGTGAACAGATAT
This sequence comes from Pseudocheirus occidentalis, assembly GCA_028646575.1. NCBI lineage: Eukaryota > Metazoa > Chordata > Mammalia > Diprotodontia > Pseudocheiridae > Pseudocheirus > Pseudocheirus occidentalis. The sequence continues at coordinate 10,878 of JAQQSW010018825.1, read as the reverse complement.
TTAGAAATATGGGAAAGGAAAAATTTCAATTTTATCAGAGGGACATTGAAAAGCATAACAATTTTAGTAGGACTCTCTTATGAGTATAGAATAGAAGAACCCAGCAGACAAACCATACTGATCATGCTACAGAGTTATTAGTTGGGTTGTAACACTCAAAAGCACCAAAATAAAGTAGAAAACATTGCTGAATATTTAAAACATGTTTTAAAAATTTTTATCTGCCTGAAAGAAAACAAAACAGAATGAAAAAAATAAACAAAACAAACAATGCTATAAGTCATTCATTCTATAGATTGCTACAGAGGGAGGCATTCTCATAGCTCATATTTTATCCTTCTATTTTCTCTTACAGCATAGCCCTAATGAAAAATTTGTGATATGACAAATTTCAAGATAAAAGGAGTATTATAATTCTAAATTTAGAAAAGGAAATGTCAGGTAATGAATAATTATATTCTAATTACCATACAAATATTTTTAGCAGTAACAAAGAAAACTATTGAATCCTTTTGTTCTTTTCTGTTTATTGTTTCTTAAAACTACTAATTCCCTTTAGTTCAAAAGAGTCATAGAAAACTGTTTTTCCCCAAATGAAAAAGAAAAGTTTAGTACATTCTGTCTCTATTGCTTTATACCTTACTACAACTTAAGGAAAGTTATCATTAGGATATCTTCACTAAATATGACTGGGCTTGCCTAGTTCCCAACAAGATTCCTGTTTCTAAGACAGTCACCTTTTGGCCCTCCAATACATAGGTTTTACTCAGGACAATGCAAGCAATTGGCATGGAAATCATATTACTTCCATCACTAGCCTTTTCCTCTTTCCATTTCTCCACCTTCTTGCAACAGCTAGATTTCAAAGGCTATCCCTGACTGGCTATCCTCCCAAAATAGCTTTTAAAAATCTACTGTATTTTAGAATTAGAGATCAACAGTAATGATTAGTTTTATTCAGTATTAATTGTGAACAAATGTGTTAAATATGTATATTCCCATTTTTCTTCTATAAAACAAACCAAGCACAGAATAAATACTATATATATATATATATATATGTATGTATATGTATATTTGTAAAACGAACCAAGCACAGAATAAATACTATATATGTGCATGTGTATATTACTAAGTTAAAAAGAAAGAAAAAATTAAAAAAATAAAATGAAGACAAAAAATAGGAATGATATTTTATTGAACTGGTAACTCTAATTGTAAAACTTTTTCCTCCCAAATTTATAGCAAAAATAAACAAGGAGACACTATGAGATATATAGATAATTGTCATTTTAGAGATCAAATAATATAACTCTCACTTTGTATATAAGAAAGCTGCGGCTCACTGGGTTAAAACAACTTCCCCTGAGATCAAGGGCAGAGCTAAAATTTAAACCTAAGCCCTTTATAAATGAACTGCTTTTAACACTGCACTACCTCTACCAAACAATTCCAATACCTGTAAAAAGGAATCGATACAAATTTTAAAGTTACAGAACCTGCAGAGTGACAGAGACAAAAAAATCTCCAGATGAAGACTTCCAGGCAGACCAAAAGAAAAGGTCTATCAAAGCACAGAATATCAGGGGAGCAGAGCACAGTCCTGCAGGAGCCACATTTTTCCAGTCCCAGGGAAGACCCAACAAGCAGCAGCCATAGCATACTGCAGGAGAGTGAATAATTAGCAGCTGTGGTGGGTTCCAGACCTCTAAACCCATAAACACCAAAAAAAAAAAAAAGTAAAAAGTCAGTGGGTAACTCTGTTAGAAAGAGGGGGAGGGTGTCAGAGCAGACGGTGTAGTGGTAGTGTATGTCTCCAGGGCAAGAAGCAACAGAGGCAAATTGGCTGTGTCATGGGGCCTCAAGAGATCCTATCCTGCAGATTGTAAAGGGATCAAGTAACTATTTGGAGGGTAATCACTCTTGCTTTAACCAGATTGCAGTTTTAAGGGGGTGGTCCTGCGGTGTGTGACCAGTGAGCCAGAGCGCGTGGTGGCTGTAGAAATGGTGCTGGGGCTGATCCCGAGCTTGCTCTTCACAGGCTTCTCAGAGCTCAAGGGCTGAGGCTGCAAGGTCCCCCAGGAGGCGCTGCTCATGCTCATGGCGGGACTGGTGCGGCCCCCCCAACTGGGCTCCGCGCCCTCTGGGGTGGGGACGGGGATAGCCCCACGCCCTACAGCCCTGGCCAGGCTTCTGGGGCCATTGGGATATGAATGGAGTCTTGTGTGATTCCTTTGAGACATGGAGACCTCTCACTTAATGCAAACCACAGACTTCTTTTTGCCCTTTGGTTGAAGACCCTTACATTGCCTGTGCCAATGTGCTCAGTGACCTCTATGCCATGGGCATTACTGACTGATAACATGCTGATGCTCCTTAGCATCAGCCAAAAGATGAACAAAGAGGAATGAGAAAAGATCATGCTCCTGATGGTCAAAGGTTTTCGGGATGCTGCTGAGGAATGGGGAACCTCGGTGACAGGAGGACATACAGTGATAAACCCTTGGATTATCATTGGAGGTGTTGCCACGGTGGTCTGTCAGCCTAATGAGTTCATCATGCCAGACAATGCAGTTCCTGGGGACATGCTTGTGTTGACCAAACCATTAGGAACCCAGGTCGCTGTCAATGCTCACCAGTGGCTGGATAATCCAGAGGGATGGAATAAAATAAAGCTGGTGGTATCCAAAGAAGACATTGAGTTAGCCTATCAAGAAGCAATGTTTATTTAATATGGCCATGCTGAACAGAACTGTTGCAGGATTAATGCACACATTTAACACCCATGCAGCCACTGATATTACTGGCTTTGGAATCCTGGGACATGCTCAGAATCTAGCAAAACAACAAAGGAGTGAAGTATCCTTTGTCATTCACAATCTGCCCATTATTTGCCAAAATAGCAGCTGTCAGTAAGGCCAGTGGGCATTTTGGGCTTCTACAAGGAATATCAGCAGAAACTTCAGGTGGGTGATAAAAAGGAAAAACTTGTCTTTCATGCCACCAGTGTCAGGTGTCACTACACCCTTTCCCCTCACCCCAACATAAAGTCAATAAAAAATTTAGAACCTTTCTAGCTGAGTATCTTTAGTATTTAAAGGCCCAGAGTACAAGGCACTGAAGCCCACATTCTCAGTTCCAGTAGGACAGATGCCTTATCACTCACTTCTGCTTTGTGCCATCAAATTAAACATAAATGATGGCCTCCCATGGACAGAAGCCAAATGGAGTCTGAATAGAAATCATCAGGTGCAGCCCTAGAGAGGGCTGGATCCAGTGCCTGTGGTGGGAAAGGTCTTCTCCCTTCAAGGGCCCAGACACGCACAAGAGCTATGGAGATGGCAGTTCTGAGTACAAGAAACACACAGGTAGATATGCCTTTGGGGGGACAAATGGTGCTTCAGAAGAGCTTAGGTTAGGAGTGATGCTGAAACATTGCTTGGCTTCCAAGTTTTGAGGGCTTCTATGCATCAGCAGCCTTTCTGCCCTTGTGATGTTACCCTTTTACAAGGTACTGTTGATCTGTCTGCCTCGAGAACAAGCAGCTTGGTTCTGTGCTGAAATTAAGTCTCCAAAATATGGAGAGGGTCATCAAGCATGGATTATCGGCATTGTGGAAAAAGGCAAGCAGACAGCTCAGATCGTCGACAAGCCAAGAATTATTGAAGGGATGCCCTGGGGAGTAGCTCTTCATCATGACAACTCCAATAGTAGCCCACAGTCTGCTTCATGAAAGGGCAGGCTTATTTGGATCTCAGAGACGAAGCAATCGTGAATGACTTAAGAACTACTTAATGACTTGTTTTGAGAGAAGGCAGAATTTCCAAAGAAACCTGGTCAAACAGTAAAAGTAGCTGGGTGAGCTACTTGTTCTAATTAAGAAAGGTAGCTGCTTTTACATGAGTTTCATATTCATTTTATTTCATATTTTCTACTTTATGGCTAAGTCTAGCCCACATTTCCCCCCTTTCTAGAAGCAAGAGGAGGCTGACTCCAGGATTTTTTTCAATGAATAATGCTGAAACCAGAACTGTACTAAACCTGTAACGGGAGACTCGGTGTGCTCAGGAATTATTTATGGGCTCCTTTCCCCTCCCCCCCCCCAAGCTATTGGTTCTTCCTCATTCTGGCCAAGAATTGAGCAGCTTGTCCTGAAGTGAGGAAGGAGGTACAGGCATAGGCCTTGGCTCTGTTTATGATGCTTCTCTCATTAAATCTCTTTGAGGGCTAGAAGAAGCTGAGTATATCCCCAGAGCCCAGGCATTGCTAAATTTGTGTAATCTTAAAACTATCAATTCGTGGTATCAAATCAATAAAAAAGGCTCATTTCTCAGTAAAAAAAAAGCACTGAAGAAAATTCCTCCTTCAAAACAAAATTGGAGCAACTGGAAGCCAACGACTTTATGAGAAATCAAGATACTATAAAACAAATCCAAACAAACGAAAAAATAGAAGGCAATGAGAAGTATCTCATTGGAAATCCATCGAACTGGAAAATAGAACTAGGAGAGATAATTTTAAAATTATTGGACTACCTGAAAGCCATGAACAAAAAAAAAGAATATAGACACAATCTTTCAAGAAATAATCAATCAAAATTGTCCTGTTATTTTAGAACAGAGGGCAATATAGAAATTGAAAGAATTCACCAATCACCTCTTGAAAAAGATCCCTGAAAGACTACTCCTAGGAATACTATAGCTTAATTCCAGAGTTACCAGGTCAAGGAGAAAATACTGCAAGCAGTGAGGAACAAACAATTTGAGTATTGTGTAAACACAATGAGGATGACACAAGACCTAGTAGCTTCTATATTAAGGGACCAAAGGGCTTGGATTATGTTATTTTGAAGGTCAAAGGAGGTAGGACTAAAACCAAGAATGACCTACGAGCAAAACTGAATATAATGCTTCAAGGGAAAATAGGGTCATTCAATGAAAAAGAACATTTTCTTCTTTATTAATTAAATTGATTTGTTTATTTACTTTTAGTTTACAAGATTCAGTTCCACAATCCCTTGAGTTTCAAATTTTCTCCCCTCCCTATTCCATCCCCCCACCCATGGTGGCATGCAATCAAATATAGTATCTGCAAATACTTTCACATTGAACTTTAGTCACGTTGTATAGAAGGGCTGTAACCAATGGAGTGAACAATAGGAAAAAGGAAAGCAAAGCAAACATGGAAAATAATGATGGCATGAAGATTGCTTCAGTCTCCATTTAAACTCTGTTCTTTCTAGATCTTTCTCTGAATGTAGATCTCCCCTTCCATCCTGAAACTTGTAGTTGTCATAACTGGGTGTTGCTTAGAAGTGTTCAGTTTATCAAAGTTGGTCATCACATATACTATGTGTCTGTGATTGTGTATAAATATCTCCTAGCTCTGCTCTTCTCATTTAGCACCAGTTTGCAAAAGCCTCTCCAGGTAAATATGAAGCCCATCTCCTCCCCATTTCTTATATCACGATAGTATTCCATTACATTCATATACCACAACTTGTTTAGCCATTACCCAGTTGATGGGCTTCTCCTTATTTTCCAATTTTTGCCACCACAAAGAGAGCTGCAATAAATATTTTTGTACATATGGACCTTCCTCCCACTTCATGATATCTTTGGGATACAAACCCAGAAGTGATATTACTGTGTCAAAGGGTATGCAATTATTTATAGCCCTTTGGGATTACTTCCAGAATGGTTGTATCAGTTCACAGCTCCACCAACATGCATTAGTGTTTCAATTTTTCCACATCCTCTCCAGTATTTGTCATTTTTCTGTTTTGTCATCTTAGTCAATCTTACTGGTGAGATGTGGTACCTCAAAGTTTTTCTTAATTTGCATTACTCAAATCAAGAATGATTTAGAGCATATTTTCATATACTTATAGATATCTTTAATTTCTGCCTCTGTAAATTGCCTGTTCATACCCCTTGACCATTTATCAATTGGGGAATGACTTGGATTCTTATAGATTTTACTTAATTTCCTGTATATTTTAGGGATGCGGCATTTATCAGAGACATTGGATTGTAAAGATTCTTTCCCAATTTGCCACTTTCCTCTTCATCTTGGTTACACTGGCTTTGTTTGTACACAAACTTTTCAATTTCATGTAATCAATATTATCCATTTTGCATTTCATAATGCTCTCCAATTCTTCTTTGGTCATAAATTCTTCCCTACTCCATAAATCTGGCAGGTGAACTATTCTTTGCTTCCCCAGATTACTTATAGTATCAGCATTCATACCTAGATCATGCACCCATTTAGACTTGATTTTGGAGTACGGCATTAGATGATGGCCTATGTCCAGTTTCTGCCATACAATATTCCAATTTCCCCAGCAGTTTTTGCTGGGAAATAGAGTATTGTCAAGGATTCTTCATGAAAAAAACACAGATCTGAACGGAACATTTGACTCTGAAATACAAGAAGCAAGGGAAGCATGAGAAGGTAAACAGGAAAAAGAAATCATAAGAAACGTCTTAAAGTGTAACTATTCACATTCCTATGGGGGAAAAGGATCATTGTAACTCATAAGACTTTTCTCAGTACGAGTATATTTGAAGGGAATATATGTGTGTGTGTGTATACACATATATATGTATATATGTACACAAACATATATGTACATATATGAGGGTATAAGTGTTTATAAATATATTTGTGGATGTAAGCATATGTATGCTTTTGTATGCATAGACAGAGTTCAGATGATGAGTAGAATATGACGGAATGATATCTAAAAAACCAAATCAAAAAGTGAGAGAAGAATTTATTGGGAATAGGAGAAAGGGAGAGGTAGATTAGGGTAAATTGTCTCATAAAAAGAGGTAAGAGAAAACTGTTACAATGGAGGGGAAGAGCAGGAAGGTGAAAGGGAATGGGATAATCTTATTCTCTCTAATTTCACTTAAGGGGGAATAATATACACACTCAATTGTGTATCTTACCCTACAGGAAAGAAGGGGGATAGAGGATAAGAAGGGGATGATAGAAGGGAGGGCAGTTTAGTGGGGAAGGTAGTTGGAAGCAAGTATTTTTGAAAATGGACAGGGTCAAAGGAGAAAATAGAAGAAGTGGTGGGTGGGGGAGGACATAGGGAAATATAGTTAGTCTTTCACAACATAGCAATTACAGAAATAATGTGCATAACTACACATGCACAATCTATATTGAATTGCTTGTCTCTCTAATGGGGGAAGATAATGAGGGAAGAAAAGAAAAATCTGGAACTCAAAGTTTTAAAAACAATTTTTATTTAAAAAAAATTTTACATGCCACTGAAAAATAAGATATACAGGCCCTGAAATCCATCTTGCCCTACTAGAAAGTTACAGGGGATGATGGAGGAGGATCTAAAAGAGAAGAGACTGGTTTAAGGAGTATTCATTAGGCTTGCTATTTGGAGGTGGGGATAGGGAAATGACAGGGAGAAAAAATTGCAACTCAAAATACTGTGGAAATGAATGTTGATAACTAAAAATAAATAATTTAATTTAAAGATTAATAAAGGAAGCAGGGGATGAGAGAGATGATAGAAAAGAGGACCATTGTCTTCTCAATGGCAACGTTGAGGATAGAAGGAAGAGAATATGGAACACAAAGATTCAAATAAATGCTAAAAAAATGTTTAAACATACACCTGAATAATAAAATATACAGGTAATGAGGAAGATAAATCCATCTTGACGTAAGAGAAAAAGGTGGAAACAGGGTAAGGAGGATATAGGGAGGGGGGTAGAAGAGAGGGAAGACTGGGCAAAGGGGTAATTATGATGCTTGCCATATTAGGGTCAACATAGGGGAGAGATGGGGAGAAAATTTAGAACTCAAAATCTTGTGGAAATGAATGCTGAAAATGAATTTTAAAAAATTAAAGGTTCCTGAGCCAACATGATGGAATAAAAGCAGAAACGTTTTTGAGCTCCTGCTCCAACCACCTCCAACTCTTGTAAAAAAATGACTCCAAACATATTTTAGAGCTACAAAACCCACAAAATGACTAAAAGAAAAAAACTTTGCCACTGAAGGCATCTGGGCAAGCCTACAGGAAGGGTCCATCACAGCTTGCTGAGAGTGGAGTGCCATCCCATGTGAGCCATGGTGGCCTATACTTGCAAGCCAAACTGGCTGGGGCAGACTTCAGCAGAGTGAATCTCCAGTAGTTGCAATGTTTTCTAGACTTTTCAACCCATAAAGGATAAAGAGAAAGTAAAAGGTCAGTGAGGAATTATCTTGGAACTGGGTGAGGGAAGAGGAGGCTCCCACCTCTGTCCCGAAGGAGATGGAGGTGTCAGTAGAACAGAGGGTACAGCTGCTCCCACATGGCTGCCTCCAGAGCTCCTGACCTGGAGACCACAGGGGGCCTAAGCAGCCATTCAGAGGGAAATAGCTCTTGCTTTGATCTGCTTTGACCTGAGTTGCAGTCTTGGGTAGAGGTTTTGGAGTGAGGAGCTGAGCAGGGCAGAACTAGTGGCAGCTGTAGAAACGGTGTCCCCCTCATATTTTTGACAAGTGCTCTAACAGCAGCTCAACAAAACCCAAGAAATTTGGGATATGGCTCTTTCCACTTTGGAAACCGTTCTACAGTGACAAAGATCTCAAAAGTCAAGCAATTGGCTGAAAAGATGAGCAAACAGAGGAAGTGCAATCAGAATGTAGAATCTTTTTGGGGAGGACAAATGCATTCAAAGCAAAGAACCAGAAGAATACAACAAAGCCAACACTCCAGAAACAAAACCATCCAAGAAAAATATCACCTTGTAGTGGGCCATTGAGCAGTTCAAGAAGAAGTTTGAACATCAAGTAAGAGAAGTGGAAGAAAAATTGGAAAGAGAAATGATAATCATGCTAGAAAAACATGAAAAGTGTGTTAACAGATTTCTTGAGGACACTCAAAAAATACTGAAGAAAATAACACCTTAAAAATAGACTAATTTGAATGGCAAAAGATTCCCAAAAAGCCAAACAGAAGAATGAGTTAAAATGCCAAATTGCCCAGATGGAAAAGAAATGCCAAAAACTCATTGAAGAGAATAATTCCTTCAAAATTGGAGTGGAGCAAATGGAAGCTAATGACTTTATGAGAAATGAAGATACTATAAAATAGATTCAAACAAATGAAAATATAAATGGCGATGTGAAATACCTCATTATCCAGGAGAGATAATATAAAAATTATTGGACTACATGAATGCCATGATCAAAAAAGAGCCTAGATATCATCCCTCAAAAATTCTCAAGTGAAATTGTTCTAATATTCTAGAACCAGAAGGTAAAATAGAAATAGAAAGAATTCACAGATCACTTCTTGAAAAAGATCCCAAGAAGAAAGCTCCTAGGATAATTATAGTCAAATTCCAGAGTTCCCAGGCAAAAGAATAAATATTAAAAGGATACAGGAAGAAATAGTTTTAGTATTGTGGAAACATAATCAGGATAACAAAACATATTGCAGCTTCTTCAGTGAGGGATTGAAGGTCTTGGAATTTGATATTCTTCAGGTCAAAGAGGCTAGGATTAAAACCAATAATTAGCCATCCAGCAAAACTGAGTATAACTTCCAAGCATTCTAGATGAAAAAGGCAGAACTGAACAGAAAATTTGACTTTCAAATGTAAGAAGCATGGGAAGGTAAACAGGAAAAAGAAAGTATAAGGAACTTATTAAGGTCGATCTATTCATTACTACATGGAAAAATGATCATTTCAACTCATGAGACTTTTCTCAGTAAGAAGATAGTTGAATGGAATACATGCATACATACATATGCATACATACATACATATAAATATGTATGTATGTATGTATAGGAGGGTTTATGTGGATATAAATATATGTGTATATCCATACATGGATGTATGGCAAAGGATGAGCTGAATATGAAGGGATGATTTCTAAAAAGTAATATTGAGATTTGAGAGAGGAATATATTGGGAGAAGAAGAAAGGAAGAGATAGAATAGGGTATATTATCACATATAAAAGAGACAAGAAGAACCTATTACAGTGCTGGGGGGAGAACAGGAAAATGAAAAGGAATTAGTGAATCTTAACTCTCTTTGAAATTTTGCTTAATGAGGATATAACACACACACTCAATTAGTTATCTTACTGGGCAGGAAAGGAGGCAGGAAGGCATAAGAGTGGGAATTATAGAAGGAAGGGCAGATTTATGGAATTGGTAGTTAGGAGTAAACACTTTTGAAAAGGAACAGAGCCAGTGGAGAAAATTGAATACATGGGGGATGGGTTGGTATGGAGGGAAAAATTGTTAATCTTCCACAATATAAGTGCTATGGAAATGTTTGGTGTAGCTGTACACGTACAACCTATATTGAATTTCTTCTCCTCCAAGTAGAGTTTGGTGAAGAGGGAAGAAGGAAAAGAAACTGGAAACCAAAGTTTTAAAAATAAATGTTTAGAAAATTATTTTTACATGCAACTAGGAAATAATATATAAAGGTATTGGGATAGAGAAATCCATCTTGCCCTATTACAAAGGTAGGGGCTAGATGGGGAAGTGGTATTTAGTAGGTTCACTATACTGGGGTGTGGATAGGGGAGAGATGGGGAGAGAATTTGTGACTAAAAATCTTGTGGAAATGAATGCTGAAAACTAAAAGAAAATAATAATTAAAATTTTAAAATCAAATTAAATTTGAAGGGAAAAAAGTCACCATGTACTGTATCAATAATGAGATATTCACAACACCCATGATGGTTATGAATATGCTGGTATAGTTTTGGATCACAAAATGTAGCAAACTCTCCACATGGAAGGCAGAACCAAGGTCTTTATTCAGAAACCATAACACTGAGTCCCAAAACCAGAAGGACAAGTCCCAAAACCAGAAAGCCAAAGTCATTATAA
>JAQQSW010018824.1:0-11169 GCA_028646575.1 Pseudocheirus occidentalis | reverse complement strand
TTGATTCAAGAAATGCAAATCAAAACAACTCTGAGGTACCACATCTCTCCAGCCAGATTGCTTAAGATGACAAAACATGAAAATAACAAATGCTGGAGAGGATGCGGGAAAAATTGGAACACTAATGCATTGTTGGTGGAGCTGTGAACTGATACAACCATTCTGGAGAGCAATCTGGAACAATGCCCAAAGGGTTATAAATAATTGCATACTCTTTGACCCAGTAATACCACTTCTGGGGCTATATCCCAAAGAGATCAGAGAAGTGGGAAAAGGACCCATATGTACAAAAACATTTATTGCAGCTCTCTTTGTAGTGGCAAAAAACTAGAAATTAAGGGGATGCCCATCAACTGGGGAATGGCTCAACAAGTTGTGGTATATGGATATAGTGGAATACTATTGTGCTATAAGAAATGGGGAGGAGACAGTCTTCATATTCACCTGGAAAGGCCTATACAAACTGATGCTAAGTGAGAAGAGCAGAACCTGGAAAAATTTGTACACAGTCACAGATACATCATATGTATGATGACCAACCTCGATAAACTGGACTCTTCTCAGCAATGCACAGCTATAAGACAACTCTACACGTTTCAGGATGGAAGGAGATATCTACATTCAGAGAAAGATCTAGAGAGACCAGAGTTTAAATGGAGACTGAAGCAATCTACATACTCTTGTTCTTTTTCATGTTTGGTTTTCTTTTTTCCCCATTGTTCACTCCATTGGTTACAACACTTCTATGCAACCAAACTATCATACAATGTGAAAGTATTTGCAGATCCTATACTTGATTGCATGCTGCCATAGGAGGAGGGAGAGAGGGAAGGAAGAAAATTTGAAACTCAAGGGATTATGGAACAGAATCTTGTAAACTAAAAGTAAATAAACAAGTCAATGAAAGATAAAAAAGATTATATGGCAGCAATGAGACTGGGCAACAGTTAGGAGGCCATTAAACTAGTTCTGCAAGAGGGGTGAGGGAAAAAAGAAACATAAAGGACACAGAATTGAAGGAAATGGCAACTAAATGGATGTTCAGAATAAAGACCCCATTGAGCCTAAATGACTCTAAGAATGAGGAGGGAAGGGAGGAAAAGTTTTTGGAGAAGACTGGTGGCTCCATGCCTGAGACGGTGGCAGGATGTCCAGATGAAATATCCAGCAGGTGGTTGGAAATATGACCCTGGGGTTTAGCGAAGGGAAACAGATCTGGGAATCATCTGCATAGAAATAATTAAACCACAGGAGGGAATCGAACCAGCAAAGGACAGAACACAGAGAAGCAGAAAGTGGACCATGGCAACAGCTGCAGCCGTGCTCTATGTTGAAGAGGTGGGAGGAAAATGAGGAAGCGATAAAGAGAAATGTGCATCAGGAGGGTGTCGTCCAAAAGGGCTCTCACATTTTAAAGTGTGCAGGAAAGTGGAAGGGAAATGTGTGACAGTTTTCCTAAAGAAGAGACTCAACAAAAGAGTGTGAAGAAGTTGCTCTCCAGTGAGACCAACATGAAGCCTATAGCCCAGAGAGACAGAAGAGGTGCCCTAGGCCAGGGAACGGTGCAATCAGCTATGACAGAGGAACATGATAGACTATTACTATGCCATGAAAAGTGACAGACAGGACAGCTTCAGAGCCACCTGGGAAGATTTGTATGACCTGATGCAGAATGAAGAGAGATGAAACAGGAATAAGAACACCACTATAACAAGTCTGAAAAACTTCAGAACTTTGATCAATGCAATGACGTAGGAGGATTCTTGAAGTCCAGTGAGGAAGTACCCTCCTGACCGAGAGGAAATGGACTCAAATAAAGAATGAGACATCATTTGGAGACAGTATTGTATGGGTTTGCTTTGCTTCCCCAAGCATATGGGATACAAGTGTTTTCTTTTACTTTTCCCCACTGGGGCATGGGGGAGAGGGGGTGGGGTTAGGAATAGGTTGCTCCCCACCTCCCCCACCACCAAAAAAAAAAAACCCAGAAAAGAGTGTCATTGAATCAATTTTTTTTTAATGTAAAGAAGAGTTAAAAAGAAACACAGTTGAACAGGGTAGATTTGAAAATTACATGTTTAATTATATACTTAAAAAGAAAAGCAAACTGTCTAAAATAAAGGTTTGTCATTTTAAGCACAATCCTCTTTAGTTCTGATACGTACATGTAAATGTTTGTATTATTTGATATTTTTTAAACTGAAAATAAAGAGAAATCCAGAAAAGAAAGAAAAAAGGAAATCAACCTGAGAGGATTATAGGGCATTGGGCACTGGATAAAGGCGACTGATTGAAGCCAGAGAACTTCCATTTTTAGCTGGCAAAAGAGAACTTGGCTTTTAGTAGCTCTAAAAAGCAGCTCAAAAGTCATGCTAAAGAATGATTTGGATCCTGACCCTTCCTCTCATGCCTCTCGAGAGCTCCCCAAGGCTGGAGAGAGGCTCTTCTCCCTCCTTACCTCTCTCTTTATCACTCGTGGCTTCCATCATAAGCCCGTGGCCCAGTCCTGGGAAGAAAGGGAAGCTCAAGCATCAAGAGTCTGCAGCCTCCAGAGCCAAAATTCCCTCTAATGCTACAGTATGGGTTCAGGTTCTTCTAAAAGTGCACAGCAGTGCCCTGAGCTAGGATTTCAGCCAAACCTGAAGCTAGAGGCAGTGGAGAGCATGGCAATTGTGGGAGTCACACACTCTTCCCAGGAGCAGGGCTGGAGGGTGCATAGTGGTTCAACAAAGACACCATGCCTTGGAGAGGCAATGCAGAGACATCATAAGAATGACATTACACTGACAATAGAAAAAGGCCCACATTTCTCAAAAAATTATGGAAAATTTTTTTTATAGTATCAAAGAACTAAAGCAAAAGTAGATTCCCACAAACAAATGGTGGCACATTAAAGTAGTGAAATAGAAATAAATCATTGGACTGCAAGAAGCAATGGACCTGATGATTACAGGATCACAGAAAGACAAGCAGAGTCAGGAAAACATTATACACAATGATTACAACAATGTAAATGTAAAGAATTATCATCACAAAACAATTTTTTAAAATGAGGTAAAATTAAAAGAACAAGTCTGGTTTTTTCTTATGAAATGATCACTTTTTCTAAATTTTTCTCTGATTTTTAATTTATTGTTATAAAGAATAACCATCTAGGAAGTGGGGAGAAAGTAGGAGGAATACAAGGGAAAGACAGGCCATGTGAAAACAAACAAAATAGTTTTGGTTTTCATAATGGACCTGGCCAAACTGGATAAGTCTACTTTGGTGCAGAAACTAAGACTGACGATATATTATTTTTATGGGTGAAATGATAATCTTCTTGCAGAAGCTTAGGCTAAGGGACTTGTATTATATATACAAGGCATCAATAAAAATCCTTTCAAATATACAAAAAAAGAGAATGATGGGTAGAGAGAGGAGATGTGTGGATGCCTTAGTCACATGTACTCACTCAGTATGTGTCTCCCTTTATGCATTCTAAGCTTGTCTGCTCAGATGCTGGGTGGATTTGTGTGACATCACAGTCAGATTATTACATAGATGAAATGCAATGAGCTAGGAGGATTCCTAAAGTCCAATGAGGAAGGACCCTCCTGACCGAGAGGAAATGGATTCAAATAAAGAATGAGACATCGTTTGGAGACATAGATACTGCACAGGTTTATTTTGCTTCCCTAAGCATATTTGATACAAGTGTATCTTACAGCAGAACTACTGTTCTTACTATGACCATGATAGTCTGTAAATGCCTTTACTTTGAGCTGACTGTGCTCTCTAGCTGACTATTGGAGGTAAATGCATATGGTGGGAGCTTGGGAGCTCTAGTTTTAGGAGTGCAGACCCTCAAATACCAAAGAATGTCTTAAAACTAGGGAGTAATCATCTGGAGGAAGAAACTCATTTGTGAATTGGGTGAGTAGTCCCAGAGAGTCCTATAGCTGGAAGTGTCTTTAAAGATCAGATTTAAATTATTAAAATGCCTACTGTATTGAGAGAAAGAGAGAGACAGAGAGAAAGAGACACAGAGACAGAGATAGAGAGAGACAGAGAGAGAATGAATGAATTTATTAAACGCTTGCCATGTGCCAGGCACTGTGCTAAGTGTTGGGAATACAAACAGATAAAAAAGACAGTCCCTAAACTTGAGGAGCTTACAATCTAAAGAACAGTAAAAGGTCAGAAGTTGGGAGTGAGGAGCACAGCCAGAAGAAGAGTGAAGGAATGAGCATGGCTGGCTTGGACACTTCGTCATATGGAGGGTCTAAATGGAAGAAGGGGCAGAAGAGTAGAGAGATGTCCTGAGGTGAGAAGGCTGCTGAGAGTCTGGAGCAGAACTGAGAGAGAAGTAAAGGAGTAAGTGAAATGTAGGACTAGAGGTCACACAGACGACGAGAGGAGACTGATTCTGCTTGGCTCAGAAGACAGAACAAGAAGGATAAGGCTCGAGCCTTCTCGAGGGAGAAGCAGGTTCTATTCAATATGAGGACAGCTTTTCCTAACCAACATAGTAACTAAGAAGTGGGGATTCCTGCTTCAAGGAAAGAATTAGCCTAGATGACTCCTAAAGTCCTTTCCAACACTGTGATTCTATGAAATCCTTTCCTGCTAGGTCCCTCACTGCTCTTGGATCGCCATGATTCTATGAGCATTTTACACTTCACTTAAAAGAACTGTGGACAGACACATGAATTCTATAAAACTCTTACCTGAAACTAAGCCCCTTCTATAGTCTAAGCACTACACATGCTACTGTCATTAGACTATGAAAATGTACTGTACTGTAAGGACCAACGAACAGGATCACAGAAAGCCAAGCAGCATCAGGAGAACATTATACACGATGATTAGAACAATGTTAATGGAAAGAAGAGAGTGTAAAATGTTGTCTATACTGTTCCCTGTTGGTTCAAAAAAGAATCAACAACCTTTTTGGCTGAAACAAGAAGTCAAGGATATCAAGTCCACCACTTTGTCACTAACTAGAATAATTCCTAAGACAAATGACCAGGTGGATTTCCTTCTTTAGAGTAATGCTCTCCAATGGCTCGTATCTGTAACCATGTAGAACTCTTGTTCCTTACAGGATAAGTCCTTATACTACCATGATATGCATCTTAAGCTCTTGGTGCGCTCAGCAGCACATACTGACTGAACAGGAATTGGTGGATGACATTATGCCAGAGAACAGAGATAAAAGCTACACAATCAATCCCTCCTCATGGTGTACGCTCTTTCTGAAACAAATGCAAGCTCCTGGAGGCCAAGGGCTATACAGTTTACTCATCTGCGTGTATCTCCCAGGCCTACTGCTGTATTGTTGACGTAGCAGGGACTCAGTTAAGAACTGTTGAATTAGGGGTGGCTAAGTAGGGCAGTGAATAATTAGATCACTGGCCCTGGAGTCAGGAGGACCTGAGTACAAATTTGGCCTCAGACACTTAACACTTACTAGCCATGTGACCTCGGGCAAGTCACTTAACCCCAATTGCCCTGCCTTACCTCCCCCCAAAAAGTGACACCCCCAAAAAATTGCTGAGGTAATAAATAAATGAAAAGCATTATCTTTTAAAATTCAAAATGTAGGAACTAATTCTGTTTCTTCCTATCTATTGATTCAGGCATAGAATAAATACAAATTCTGTACCTGAACTGAATTCCAACAACAAAACTACATAAATACTAAAATTAGCTCTGCAAAGAAACTCAGCACAATTAGTCTTTTATACTAAGTCTGCTTCTCCAGTAACTTGGGGAAAAGACCACTGACGAGAAACACTAAGCATTTTGTACAATCTATATCTCCCTTGAGGCATCTAAGCAACACCTCCCGGAGATGTTTCTGGAAAGATGTTAATCTGGCTTTAAGGAAAGTTCTGGCTCATTATGAAGCCAGTGGGTAAACACATTACCCATATATAAAGACAGGGCAGGGAGCACACAATAACACTGCTGGAAAACACTGTCATGTCCTTTCTTTTAAGGACAACGGATTATGCTTCCTTTGTAACAAAAAGGGAGAAAAACTGGACTAGTTAAGACTCTACCTCAAGGCTTTAACTGTATCATTTGTCTTCTCATAAAAATGTGTAAAACAATTTCACAGAAGCTGAAGGTCAGCATTTCCCCTGTTAACTCAACAGCCGGTTCATAAATCACTTTTAAATGATGAGGTCTTTGAAATACCTACACAATGAGACCACTTAGATGGCCTGATGTTTCAGAGTGTTTTTAGCTTTTCAAAGTACATTTACATTTGTTAATTTGTTTTATCCATACAACAAACCCTGTGAATTAGGTAGGACAGTTACTAAGAGTAATGTTGTAAAAGTTCATACATAGGGATTTTAATTCTCTCGACTATAATTTATTCAGAAATAGTATCCAAATCATTATATGGAAACAAGTTAATGTACCATGAAGGTACAGGGATTTTCAATAGGCAGTATTATAAACACTATTTCTTTCATAAGAAAATTTAATCACCATGAGATGCACAGTGATGGTAGACTATGAAGAAATGAAAAACAAGCATTTCAAAAAGACTGAAAGATGCAAGAAATTTTAAAATGTTATCAAATGATTCAAGTGTTTCCCAAAGGCACAGGCTAGAAAGATCTCTGGCATATTTAAAACTAGGGCTCTCAAACCATTTTGTGGCAACAAACCCCTTTGGAAGTAGTCTAGGGAAGCCCATGGAGGCCTTCTCAGACTTATGGTTACTGTCTACATTTATACTTGAAGGAAATGCTAAATTTCAGTTAGAAACTAATGAAAATTCAGTAATCACTTTTTCCACCTAAATTAACAGACCCTATAGCAATTAAGAACTCCTAATCTAAATGTTCAAGAATGCTTCTGTTTCCTTCTCCTATGGATAGACCGATCAGTAATTAGCTGGACATGGAAATACTACAAAAAGCAAACTATAAGATGAGTGATGATGTCATTAGTTTAGTTTCTGTCTGGATCTGTGATTGTTTTTTAGGTGTATAGAAGCTTAGGTATGGAAATTCCAATCTTGAAGATTAGCCTTCATCTGTAACTTGGAGTCTTAGGGAATTATCTGGGGGCACTAACATAATAGAGAACTAACCTATCATCTCAAAAGAGATAGAGGAAATACTGGAGTCCAAGTCTTGCTAAGTGTAAGGACAGTCGTCCTTTCTACTATGAAATGAAGAGTGATGGCAACGGTGCTCGATAGGGAAAGAGGAGAAGTTGGGCTCAAATTCTACCTCACATTCCTGCTGTGTGACTTTGGACAAATTATTTAATCCCTCTAAGCCTCAGTTTCTTCTTTCATAAAATGGGCATAATAATATTTAACATAAGGAGTTGTTATAATGAAAAAACAAAATCATGTAATCCAGCAGTTTCTTTGCTGATTCTCCATGATTTTCTAAGTAAGCTATCAGGCCATCACAAATAGGGATATTCTTGCTTCCTCTAGGTCTATCTTTATGCTTTTAATTTTGTTATCTTATTTTAATTCAATTGTTAGTATTTCTAGAAGTTTTTTTTTCAAAAGACAACAGAGAAAGGGACCATCATCCTTATTTTACTCCTTTATTTAATGGGAAAATTCCAGAGTTTACCTACTCAATGTAATGTAAGCTTCTGGTTTTAGATGAGTACAATTTTTATCATATCAAAAAAAGATCCCCTCTAAACCTACACATCATAGGGATTTTAGCATAAATGAGTCCAGTACTTTGAAAAAAGGTCTTTTCTGCATCTATTGAAATAATCATGTGATTTGGGATTTTTCTTTTAATAAGATTTATTACACAAGTAGTTTTCTTAATGTTAGAAAAACGGCAGCTAAGGGGTACAGAAGACACAGCACCAGGCCTAAGGTGAAGAAGATTCATCTCCCCGAGTTAAAATATGGCTTCAAACACTTACTAGCTCTGTGACCCTGGGTAAGTCTCACAACCTCTGTGTGCCTCGGTTTCCAACTATAAAAGGGGGCTCACAATACCATCTACCCACTGAGCTGCTATGAGGATCAACTTAGACAATATTTATAAAAAGTTTAGCACAGTGCCTGGAATAGAACAGGTGCTATAGAAATGCTTATTCCCCTCCCATTTCCCCTATGATTTGAGGTACATTAATGGTATTGCTCTATAATTCTCCTCCACTGCTTTATCCTACCCTGATTTAAGTATAAGGACTATGTTTGATAAAAAGGGTTTTGGTAGAGTGCTTTCTTTCTCAGATTTTGAGAAAAACTCGTATAGCACTGGTATTAATTTCTCTTTAAAAATTTAATAGGATTCTTCTATAAATCCATCAGGACCAAGAGGTTTGGGGAGAGCACTTTTTGGTGTTTTCTGCCTTTCATAGTTTCT
Organism: Pseudocheirus occidentalis; assembly: GCA_028646575.1. Taxonomy (NCBI): domain Eukaryota; kingdom Metazoa; phylum Chordata; class Mammalia; order Diprotodontia; family Pseudocheiridae; genus Pseudocheirus; species Pseudocheirus occidentalis. The sequence continues at coordinate 2,812 of JAQQSW010018824.1, read as the reverse complement.
TCACAGCTAGTTCTATTTCCTTTTCTGAGGCTGGGTTATTTAAGATCTCTATTCAGTGCTCTGTTTGAGTATTTTATATTTTTGGAAACAATCTTTTATTCTTTTTGAGTTCTCAATTTTGTTAAAATGATTCCATGGAGTTTTTGCTTGGTTTTCCCTTATGAATATTTTATTTGAATTTGATTTTCTATTCTCATTTTTATTCAGATTGGCTAAAGATGTCATTAATTTTATTGGACTTTTCAAAAAAGCAGCTTTTAAATTCATGAGCTCTAGTTTTTGGCTTTCCAATATATCGATTTCACCTGTAATTTTCAAGATTTCTTCTTTGATGCTTTCTAATTTTCTAAATGCATATTCAGTTCATTAGTCCTTTTTGCTTTGTCTTACTTTGTTAATGAATGTTTTTGGGGACACATTGTTTAGGAGTCTCTGTCAGGAGACACCATACATTTTTTAGCTCTCATTTCTCCAACGCTTTGTGGGGATTTTACATTTTCCCTTCCTGCTTCTTTCTGTTAAGATTCTCCAACTCAGAGGGAAAAAAGCATTAAGGTCTCCATATATATTTATTATTAATACGGGTTCTTGTTCATACTTTTAAAGCAAAATATTTTATTGCTTATTTCTGCTTGTAGTACAAATTTTCATTTTTGTTCTGCTTAATATTTTGTCTCTCTCTCTCATTTTGACTCTATGTATGTCTTCTTTTCATAAATGTTTTTTGTAAGATTGTGTGGTTTTATTTTATCAGTTCTATCAGTGTCTCTGCTTTATTAGAATATTTAATTGCTTAAAATGTATTGTGAGAATTAGGCTAATATTTTCTTCCATTTGTAACTCTAGCAGTGATATGGTTCTCTGGTGTGTCTCTGTGTGTGTGTGTTTCCCCTTCCTATTTTAAGTCAGTATTCAGTCTTTATATTAATTTCATTTAGTCTACTTCAATGCAACTCTATTCACATAAGCTTTTTTCCCCGTGTTTCAAGTAGGTCTCTCCCCACAAAATTTGTCAACCCCTTAGTTTGGGAAATCTACTTTTTCTTTCTTTCATTTAGGCAATTCTTCCTTGTTTTTTCCCTTTTTCTCCTCTCACCTACTCAAAAACCCTACTCAATAAACATAACTGGCTCCCCATTAACTTTAGGACTGAATATAGAATCCTCTACTTGGCATTTAAAGGCCTTTACAAGCTGCTCCCTTCCTAACCCTCCAAGCTACTTACATTTACTCCCTTTCACACACTCTATTGGCCACTTTGGCCAATTTGCTCCTCATACTCAACACTCATCTGTTGACTCCATGCATCTGTGCTGGCTGCCTGGCAATCATGGAATGCTCTACCTCTCCTCCTTAACTTCCTATGATGCTGGCTCCCTTCAAAACTCAGATCAACATCAATTTCAATAAGAGCATTTCCTGTATTCCCATGCTGCTAATGTCTTCCCTTGGAGATTAGGCAGAGGTCACTGCCATGACCTCAGACAAAGCAAAAGCAAAAAGAGACCCAACTGAAAGAGATAATCAGGGAAACCAAAGTGTGCTAAAAGGTACCAGAGACAATGAAATAATGTCAACACATAAACATATAAGCACCAAATGGCAGAGCATCCAAATTCTTAAAGAAAAAGTTAAATGTCATATGAAAAAATAGAAAACTATACTAGTGTGTGACAAACAACTTTGTCCTCTCAGACTAGATCTATCTTAACCATAAAGTAAATAAAAAATAAGTTAAGGAGATGAATAAAATTTTAAAAAGTTAGAGATGACAGACCTCTGGAGAAAATTAAATGGGAATAGAAAGGAGCGTACATTTTTCTCAGCTACACATTAGCATCTTCACAAAAACAGACTATGTATTAGAGCATAAGAACCTCACAAATTAATACAGAAAAATAGGAATATTAAATGTATCCTTTTCAGAACATAATCAAGAAAAAATACATTCAATAAAAGGCTTTGGAAAAAGAAATTTAAAATTAATTGGAAACTAAATAATCTAGTCCTAAAGAAAGAGGTGGATCAAAGAATGAGCCATAAAAACAATCAATAATTTCATTAAAGATAATGACAATGTCCAAAATTGATAAATAGTCAAAGGATATGAACAGGCAATTTTCAGAGGTAGAAATTAAAGATATTTATAAGCATATGAAATCACTATTGATTGGAGAAATGCAAATCAAAACAACTTTGAGGTACCACATTTCTCCAGCCAGACTGGCTAAGATGACAAAACAAGACAATAACAAATGCTGGAGAGGATGTGGAAAAATCGGAACTCTAAAGCATTGTTGGTGGAGCTGTGAACTGATACAACCATTCTGGAGAGCAATCTGGAACTATGCCCAAAGAGCTATAAATAATTGCATACCCTTTGACCCAGTAATACCACTTCTGGGGTTATATCTCAAAGAGATCACAGAAGTGGGAAGAAGACCCGTATGTACAAAAATATTTATTGCCGCTCTCTTTGTAGTGGCAAAAAACTGGAAATTAAGGGGATGTCCATCAACTGGGGAATGGCTAAACAAGTTGTGGTATATGAATATAATGGAATACTATTGTTTTATAAGAAATGGGGAGGAGACAGTCTTCATATTTACCTGGAGAGGCTTATACAAATTGATGCTAAGTGAGAAGAGCAGAACCTGGAAAAATTTGTACACAATCACAGACACATCATATGTGTGACAACCAACTTTGATAAACTGGACTCTTCTCAGCAACGCACAGTTAAAAGACAGCTCTACAAGCCTCAAAATGGAAGGAGATATCTACACTCAGAGAAAGATCTAGAAAGACCAGA
>JAQQSW010018823.1:0-11169 GCA_028646575.1 Pseudocheirus occidentalis | reverse complement strand
GGAAAGGGAGAAAAATCTGAAACTCAAGTGACTCTGGAACTGAATCTTGTAACCTAAAAGTAAACAAACAAGTCAATAAAATTTAAAAAAAATGAAAGCTTCTTAAAAACAAAAAAAAAATCATATGAGAGAGATAGAAGAAGAACTGGGAAAAGAAATGAGAGTAATGCAAAATAATTATGAAGAAAGAGTCATCAATCTGGAAAACAAAAACATCTGCTTAAGAAATATAATTACCAACGAAAAGGAAATACAAAAATCCACTGAAGAAAATGTCTCCTTAAAAAGTACAGTGGACCAAATGGAAAAGGAAGTACAAAAGCTGAGGAAAACAACTCCTTTAAAGTTAGAATTGGGCAAGTAGATGCTAATGACTCTATGATACATGAAGAATCAATCAAACAAATGCAGAAGAATGAAAAATAGAGGGAAATGTAAAATAACTCATTGGGAAAACAACTTACTTGGAAAATAGATCCAGGAAAACCAATGTTATAATCATTGGATTACCTGAAAGCCATAATCAAAAGGAGGACCTGGACAACATTTTTCAAGAAATCATCAAGACTGCCCTGATATCCTGGAACCAGAAGACAAAATAAGCATTGAAAGAATTCAGTGATCACCTCAGGAAAGAGATTCCAAAATAAAAACTCCAAGGAGCATTATAGCCAAATTATAGAACTATAAGGTCAAGGAAAAAGTATTGCAAGTGGCCAGAAAGAAACAATTCAAATACCAGAGAGTCACAATCAGGATTACACAGGATTTAGCAGCTGTGACATTAAAGGATCTGAGCTCATGGAACATGACATTCTGGAAGGCAAAGGCAAACAACCAAGAATCACCTACCTGGCAAAATTAAGAATAATACTTCAAGGTGAAAAATGGCCATTCAGTGAAATTGAGGGATTTCAGGCTTTCATAAGGAGGAGACCAGAACTGAACAACAACAAAAAAAACAAAACATTTCCAATATCAAGACCCAAGAGAGGCCTAAAATTGTTAAAAGAAAAGAAAACATATGGGATTCATGAGAGCTGAATTGCTTATATCACTATATTGGGAAGATTTTACTTGTAATTCACAAAAATTGTACCACTAATATTACAGGTAGAAGGAATATACATAGACAGAGAGTAAAGGTGAATTTGAGGGAATGACATAAACTAAATAAGGGATATGAAAGAGGAGGACACTGAGCACAAAAGGAAGGGAGGGGTAGACTGCGGTAAATTATTTCACATCAAGAGGTGAGAAAAACCTATTACAGTGGAGGGAAAGATGGGAGGGTGGGTGACGGGCATTTCTTTAACATTACTCTCATCAATATTGGCTCAAAGAAGGAATAATATAGACAGGCACTTGAATATAGAAATCTGTCTTACCCAACAGGAAAGTAAGAGGGGAGGAGATTAAAGGCAGGACTGAAAGAAGAGAGAGTAGACCGAGGGAGGTGGTAGACAGAAGCAAAACACTATCTAGAAAACAAAATCAAAGGAATGAAAAAATAGAAGAGAATATGAAACATCTAATCAGAAGAATAACTGACCTGGAGAACAGATCAAGGAGAAATAAATTAATAGCCAGACTGCCTGAAAATTATGATTAAAAAAATAATCTTGATACAATATTACAAGAAAGTAAAAAGGAAAATTGCCCTGTTCTAGAACAGAAGTTCTAGAACAATAAGGCAAAGCAGAAATAGAAAAAAAAGATAGGAAGGAGCAAAATATACAATAAATAAATATAGTTTAGAATTTAAATGGGATGAATTTACCCACAAAATGGAAACTGATGGCATATTAAAAATTTTAATTCAACAATATGTTTCTTTTAGGAAATGGCATAAAAATGAGAGAAACTCACATACATAGAATAAACGTTAGAAGTAGAATTTATTATGTAAAAAAGCAAGGGTGGTAATCATGAGTTCAGACATAGGTTAAATACATTATGTGTCAGCCATATTATTCAATATTGTTTTAGATCTGATCACCACCTAAAAGAGATCCCATGAGGAAAGCTTACAGGAATGTCAAAGCCAAGTTTCAAAGATCCCAGGTTAAGGAGAAAATATTGGAAACAACAAGAAAAAATAACAATTTAAATATCATGTAGTTACAACAAGGATTGTGCAACACCTAGCAGGTATTACATTGAAGGTCTGTAGGTCTTAGAATATTATATTCCATAGGGCAAAAGAGCTGGGGCTACGACCAAGGGTAACTTATTCAACAAAGTATAACCTTGAATGAAAAAAAAAAGATCTTTAATCTTTAACGGATAGATTTTCCAGTATTTGTGACAAAAACAGCAAAACTTAAGGGGTAATTCAACATATAATATCTGGGAGAAATGTAAAATAAATACTAAGGACTGATTATATGGGACTCATAAGGTCAAATCATTTACTTTTTATATATGAAATATGCGTTTTATTATGCTTGTCATTTTTATGTAGGCAGCTTGAAAGAAAGGCTTAGGCTGAACTGAGTATGATGGAGTGATTCTAAAAAAACAAAATTGTGTAGGGAGAGATAAAGAATAGCAATTATCTCATATAAGTGAGACAAAAAGGAAAAATTGATACAGAAGAAGCTAGTAAGAGGGAGGGTGGGTAGTACTGAAACCTTATTCTCATTGAAAATGTGTTAAAGCGTGAAGAGCATATATATCTAGAAGGGTATAAAAGTATTCCATATTCAGAAAGAAATAAGAAGGCAAGGGGATAGGATTGGGGGAGAGGATAAGGGAGGGATTCTTGGAAGTGTGGGTAGGTTAAGGAAAAGGGTAGAAGTAAAGCAGAGAAGTAAGGAGAAACAGGAATATGGTGAGAAAGATAATGAGGAAAAATAGGAATGAGGAAAATATACAACAAGTAATTATAGCTTAGAATTTAAATGGAATGAATTTACCCACAAAATGGAAACTGGTAGCATACTAAAAATTTGAATTCAACAATATGTTTCTTTCAGGAAATTCCATAAAAATTTGAGAAACTCACATACATAGAATAAATGTCAGAAGTAGAATTTATTATGTAAAAAAGCAAGGGTGGTAATCATGAGTTCAGACAAAGGTAAAACTAAAATATATTTAATCAAACGAGAAAAACAGGTTAACTACATTATGTGTCAGCCATATTATTCAATATTCTTTTAGACCATTCAAAATAACTAGACAGTATAAAATCCTGAGAGTACACCTGCCAAAACAGACACAGGAACTATATGAATGTAAACATGAAACACTTTTTATACAAATAAAATTAGAGCTAATTAATTGAAATAGTATTTATTGCTCATGGGTAGGTAAAACCAATATAATTTTAAAATGGCAACTTTACCTAATTAATCTATTTATGTAATGTAATTCCAATTAAATTACTAAAAATTATTTTGAGTTAGAAAAAATGATAACATAATTCATTTGGAAGAACAAAAGGTCAGGAACTTCAAAAACAAGGGGGAAAAAGATGTAAAGGAGGCAGATCCAATAGTATCAAACCTTAAACGATATTATAAGGTGAGAGCATGGTTAAAGTGTAAAATGGATAATTTTGCTTATTCTAAACTAAAATTTTCTTTTATAAACAAAATCTATGTGGCCAAGAATAGAAGGAATGCAGACAAATGGGAGAAAAAAAGCTTTCGTAGACAATCTCTCAGATAGAATGGGATTGGGTTAGAATATTGCTGTTGTGTAGGAAACGATGAGCTGGTTGTTTTAGAAAAACATGGAAAGACTTGGACTTTTGAAATAAGATGCTATCCACCTTCAGAGAAATAGATGACAACTAGAAATAAGCATAGTATGACCTTACATATAAGTGTATGAGTATATATGTATAGATATATGTATGTTTATAGATATCTGTGTATATATATATGTGTGTATATATTATATACATACATATGTGTGTATATGTGTGTGTGTGTATATATATATATATGCACTTAATTAAAGTCTTTTTGGGGTGGGAGGAATAAAGTTAAAAGTACACAGGACAAAACAAAAAAAAATCTACAAGGAAGCAAAGAAAATCTGGATAGCTTTGAAAACAATGTGTAGTATTTATTATATAGGTTTTCTTGAAATGGAAATTTATTGCTCACATTGAATCGCCTCTTATGTTCTGCTTTGTACATGGCAATGTTTTTTCCTTTCCTTTTTGGAGGGCAGTTGGGGTTAAGTGACTTGCCCAAGGTCACATGGCTAGTTTTTGTGTTTAGTGTCTGAGGCCGGATTTGAACTCAGGTCCCCCTGACTCCAGGGCTGGTGCTCTATTCACTATGCCACCTAGCTACCCCTACATGGCAGTTTTTTTTTCTTATTTTGTACTTAAGTTTAAAATATATTTAAAAAACTAAAAAAACAAAACAAAACAACTCACCACCATGAAGGAGAGAAAAAGGATGAAAGGAGAAAGGACAAATAGTAGAAAAAATAGAATGGAAGGAAATACACATTTAGTAATCATAACTGTGAATGCGAATTGGATAAACTCTCCCATAAAATGGAAGTAGATAGCAGAGGGGAGCAAAACCCAGAATCCTATAATAGGTTGTTTACAAGAAACATACCTGAAGCAGAGAGACACATGCAGGGTAAAGGTAAGGGGGTGGAACAGAATCTACTATGCTTCAGCTGAAGAAAAACAAAGCAGGAGTAGCAATTCAATATAGGTTGTACATGTATAGCTATGCAAAACATTTCCATAATTGATGTATTTGAAAGACTGACTCTATTTCCCACCATCCTATCATGCCCCCACTTGTTCTATTTTCTACTTTGATCCTGTCCGTTATCAAAAGTGTGTGCTTCAAACTAGCCTCCTCCCCAATCTTCCCACCCCTCCATCATCCCTCCTCTCATCACCTTCCCCCACTCTTCTGTAGGGTGAGATTCCCAATTTAGTGTGTATGTCATTTCTCCCTAAGTCAAATTCATTGAGAGTAAGGTTGACCCGTTCCCTTTTGCCTTCCTGTTCTTCCCCTCCATTGTAACAGTTTTCCCTTGCCTCTTCTATATGAGATAATTTACCCCATTCTGTCTCTCCCCATCTCCTCTCATTATATTCCTCTCTCATCTCTCAATTTTACCTTTTAAGTATCATCCCTTACTATTCAATTGATCCTGTGCCATCTGTCTACATACACATAAATACCTGCACTCACATATGTATTCATATGCATATATACCCTCCTATATAGACATATGCATATACATTTATATTCCCTTCACCTATCCTCATACTGAAAAAAGTTTCATAAGTTATAATTATCGTTTTTCCATGTAGGAATGTAAGTAGTTCAACTTTGATAAGTTCTTTATGTTTTCTTTTCCCTGTTTACCTTCTCATGCTTCTCTTGCTTTTTGTATCTAAATGGCAAATTTTCTATTCAACTTCGTTTTTTTCATCAAGAAAGCTTGAAAGTCCTCTATTTCATTGAATGACCATATTTTCCCCAGAAACGTTATACTCAGTTTTGCTGGGTAGGTGATTCTTGGTTTTAATCCTAGCTCCTTTGACCTCTGGAATATCATGTTCCAAGCCCTCAAATCACTAAATGTAGAAGCTGCCAGATCCTCTGTTATCCTGATTGTGTTTCCACAGTATTCAAATTCTTCTTGGCTGCTTGTAATATTGTAATTCTCCTTGATCTGGGAACTCTGGAACCTGACTATAATATTCCTAGGAGCTTTCTTTTTGGGATCTTTTTCAAGAGATGATTGGTGAATTCTTTCAACCTTTATTTTGCCCTCTGGTTCTAAACATCAGGGCAATTTTCCTTGAGAATTTCTTGAAGGATGACTTCTAGGTTCTTTTTGTGATCATGGTTTTCAGATAGTCCAATAATTTTTAAATTCTCTCTTCTGGATCTATTTTCCAGGTCAATGGTTTTTTCAATGAGATTTTTCACATTGCCTTCTATTTTTTCATTTGTTTGGATCTGTTTAATAGTATCTTGATTTCTCATAAAGTCATTAACTTCCATTTGCTCCAGTCTAATTCTAAAGGAATTATTCTCTTTAGTGAGCTTTTGAGATTCTTTTTCCATCTGGCAAATTTGGCTTTTTAAGGCATTCTTCTCCTCATTGGCTGTTTAGCCTTTTTTGCCATTTGAGTTAGTCTATTTTTTAAGGTATTATTTCCGTCAGTCAGGTTGTTGACTCTCTTTTCATGATTTTCTTGCATCATTCTCATTTCTCTTCCCAATTTTTCCTCCACTTTCCTTATTTGGTTTTCACAATTCTTCTTAAGCTCCTCTATGACCTGTAACCAGTTCATATTTTTCTTGGAAGTGTTTGGTGCAGGAGTACTGACTGTGTTATCTTCTTCCTGCTCCATGCTTTGATCCTTTTTGTCCCCCCAAAAGGAATCTAAAGTTGTATTGCTGTGCTTGTTTTGCTTCCTTTGCTTGCTCATGTTGCCACTCAATTACTTGACCTTTGAGCTTTTTGCCATGCTGCGGCTAGCAAGTCTGGGCCTAGCTACCAGCTGAGTGAAATAAAAGGAGAGCAAGAGAGAGCTTCTAGCTGCATAAGAAAGAGGGAGAGAGACGGGGATGTATTCCATAGTCTGTTTATTGCAGACCTATTTCATACAGAGCCAAAGATACATGGAAGATACAAGGTTTATATACCCTTAGCCGAATGCAAGGAACCACCCTTGGTCTTGATCTTTCTCTATCCCAACCCAAAGCCTATCACTCCTTAAGCTCTTTATTCTGGGACCATGTCCAGAGGCACAAACAGGGTGTTACAATCAAGACTTGCAAATTAACTCAGTACTTTCTTTAGATTTTCATGAAACCAATGAGAGCATTCACCCAACAAAATTATACTTTCCTTGCATATCTACCTAATGACCTTTGTAGAACTGGGGAGCTATGTGGCCAAGGACCCTGAAAGTCTTGGCCTGCAACATTGCCACAGTAGAACTCAATTTCCAGAGAGGAGAGCTTTGTCCAAAATCACTGGGGTTTTCGCAGCTGCTGGAGCTATTATTTGGGTACCCTCTCTAAAGCCTCCACAGGCTCTGGCACCTGGTCACACACCCCAGCAACTCCACCCAAGACAGAGATCCAGATCCAAGCAGGTTAAAGCAAGAGTGATTACCCCTCAGAATGGTTGCTTGGTTCCTCTACAATCTGCAGGCCAGGAACTCTGAAGCAGCTAAGTGGAGGTGGCTGCATGGTCACAGCGCCTGATCTGCTTCTCCCTTCCTGGAGCTGAGGCCAGACTGCACTCTTGGTCTACCTGTTCCCAAGTCCACACTGACCTTTTACTTTGCCTTTGGCATTTGTGGGTTAATAATTCTGGAAACGGCCACAGCTGCTGGTGATCCATTCTTCTGAAGTTCCTCCACCTGCAGTTGATCAGAGCCGCTCTGGGGCTAAAATGTTTTACATGGGCTCATGCAGGGTTGGGCACGGCTCCCAGTGTCTTGCAATGGCCCCTTCCTGCTGGCCTGCCAGGCTGCTGTCAGTTGGAGATTTGTTTCTCTCTGTCACTTTGTGGGTTCTGTAGCTCTAAAGTTTGTTTAGAGTCACATTTTATAGGTATTTGAGGTGGTTATGTGGGGAGCTCATGAAATTTTCCTTCTGTGCCTCCATCTTGGTTCTGCCCCCCCAATTCTTCTTTTAAAGTTTTTTTAAATTATTAAAACTTTTTTTGGTCTTTAATAAAAGGAGTAGCAATTCTGATGTCAGACAAAGCAAAAGCAAAAATAGACCCAATTAAAAGAGATTAGGAAAGAAACAACATCTTACTAAAAAGTTCCTTATATAAAGACAATGAAGTAATATCAATACTAAACATATATGCATCCAAATATATAGTATCCAAATCATTAAAGGAGAAGTTGAGTCAAAGATTCATGAACAAAAAAGAAATAGAGAGCATTATGAAATGTGAAATAGATAATTTTGATTATGTTAAATTTAAAAGCTTTTGCACAAATAAATCAAGGCAACCAAGATTAGAAGGAAAGCAGAAAGGTGAGAAATACTTTTTTGGAAGGTTTGGGGGAAGGCAGGGCAATTGGAGTTAACTGACTTGCCCAAGGTCACACAGCTAGTAAGTATTAAGTATCTGAGGTCAATTTTGAACTCAGGTGCTTCTCATTCCAGGGCTGTTGCCCTATTCACTGCACCACCTAGCTGCCCCACTGAGAAATTATCTTTACAGAAAGTATTTCTGCTAATGGCCTCATTTCTCATATATAGAGAACTGAGTCAAATTTATAAGAATACAAGCCATTCCCCAATTTATAAATGGTCAAAGGATATGAATAGGCAGTTTTCAAATGAAGAAATCAAAGCTATCTATAGGCATATGAAAAAGTGCTCTGAATCACTTCTGATTAGAGAAATGCAAATTAAAACAACTCTGAGGTACCACCTCACACCTTTCAGACTGGCTAATATGACAAAAAAGAAAAATGACAAATGTTGCAGAGGATGTGAGAAAATTAGAACACTAATGCATTGTTGGTGAAGTTATGAACTGATCCAACCATTCTGGAGAGCAATTTAGAACTATGCCCAAAGGGCAAACTGTGCATACACTTTGATCTAGCAATAACACTACTAGGTCTGTATCACAAAGAGATCATATAAAAGGGAAAAGGACCTATATGTACAAAAATATTTATAGCAGCCCTTTTTGTGGTGGCAAAATATTGGAAATTGAGGGGATGCCCATCAATTGAAGAATGACTGAACAGGCTATGGTATATGAATATAATGGAATACTATTGTACATTAAGAAATGATGAACAGGCAAATTTCAGAAAAACCTGGACTTATACAAACTGATGCAAAGTGAAATAAGCAGAACCAAGAAAACACTGTACGCAGTATCAGCAACATTGCGTGATGATCAACCATGAATGACTCAGCTCTTCTCAGCAACACAACGATCCAAGACAATTCCAAAGACTCATGATGGAAAATGCTATCCACATCCAGGCAAAGAACTGATGGACTCTGAGTGTAAATCGAAGCATACTTTTTTCACTTACTTTACTCTTTTTCATGGCTTGTTTTCTTTTGATCTGTTTCTTCTTTCAGAACTGTGATTAATATGGAAATATGTTTTACATTATTGCACATGTTTAATCCATATCAAATTGCCTACCATTTTAGGAAGAGGGGTGAGGGGAGGGAGGGAGAAAAATTTTGAACTCAAAATCTTATAAATTGAATACTAAAAATTGTCTTGGCCTGTAATTGGGGGAAAATACTATTAAAATTAGGGGGAAATTTAGCATTCTATGATTTACGGTAATACATGATAATTAGAAGAATATTGATGCTAATAAGTTAGAACTTGGTTTCAGGGAGAAATTTGAAGCATTGAAAAGCATGCACAATATCCCAAAGGTAATTTAGTTTGCTTTCCTACTCTTTCTCTCCAGTTCTGAGCCAAGGCCACACTGTGCATACCTACTGGTCTGGGTGCAGAAAACAAGATGATCCTATTGAGGTTTATAGGCTTTAGAACCACAGAGAGCTTTAGAAATCATCTAGTCTAAACTTCTAGTTTTGTATATGAGGAAACAGGTTTAGAAAAGTGAAGCAACTTGCCTAGGGTCACACAGTTATATTTTTGAAAGACAAATCCATACATGATCTGTCTTTGGTTTGTTCCTTACTTCACCCTACCTTGAATATGTAATTCTCTACCTTCCCTTCTCTGCTGCTGCCTCACCCCGCTCCCCCCAACCTTCTCTACAAAGCTGGCTTTCCCATCTAGCCCTCTACCTCTACAGCTGCTGCCACTTTATTTTTTTATAAATTTATTTTTAGTTTTTAACATTCACTTTTACATGATTTTGAGTTCTAAATTTCCCCCCTTCCCTTCTCTATCACTTCCCCAAGATGGCATGTAATCTGATAAAGGCTATATACATCTACAATCACATTAATCATGCTGTGGAAGAAGGATCAGAACAAAATGGAAAAACCATGAGAAAGAAAAGAAAAAACAATAGTATATTTCAATCTGCATTCAGACTTCATCGTTTGTGCTGCCACTTTAACCACCAGAAGCTGCTTCCAAAACAAACCCATCCCCCGCTCCACTTCAGAGCAGGGATAGATACCCTCTGACTGCTTTCAGTCATCTAGGATGACTTTAGGGGTTTTTACTGCATGGTGATGAAAAGAGTTAACTGGCTGCAGGGCTGAAACTTCCTGCGTATCCATAGAGGGGAAATCCCTGCTCTTCAAGTTTCTCTCTTCCCTGGCTGCTTTTTAGTGAGGAGGACTGCTGGCTCTGTGTGTGTGTGTGTGTGTGTTGGTGGTGGTAGCAGCATTTCATTTCTCACTTTATCTCCATGTTCATGAGCTACTCACATATTTTTCTGTGGTTACAATGTGAAGGAAGACAGGTGGACAGGACACCCTGAGCGTGTTACTAGTTTTCTCTGCTTGTTGGAAGAATTGGACCCTCTGTGGCAAATTTATGGGATTGCAGTTTGTATTGTAGAAGAGAATATTTAGATTGATGCTATGCTCTTGTAGAGGTGTATAGGAGTGTCCAGGAAGAACTAGCATCTCTGGTATGAGGCCCTGCCAACTTCTTTTCAGGGATTCACATCTACCTTTGGTATCTACCTTTCACTCAACTCTCAACCATGGTTCTAACAACCTATAATATGTACAGTCATCACAGCCTGGTAAAACCATCTCAACAGACAAGTTAAATCAGGTTGAGGGTAACTCAGCCCAACGGTGGGTTAGGGAGATGTCTACCCCAAGCGCATGAAGACTTCCCTGGCAGAATGGGAATGGGTGTGGGGCGGAGCCAAGATGGCGGCGTAGAAGCAGCAAGGTCCCGCAGCTCCCACACCGCCACCCTAAACACCCAGAAAATACGAGCCCAGACAAAGTCTAGGAAAGTCTAGGCCTCTCAGACTCACACAAATCCAGAGAACCCAGCTCTCGCTGAAGGCAGCTCGGCAGCAGGGGCTCAGCGCGGCCACTGGAGCGGAGGCTGGAACAGCCGGAAGCCGAGACCGCAGCCAGGCCTGGGACGGTGGGAAGGAGCTGAGCCAAGCCCCGCAGCCAGCCTGCAGAGGTTCTACAGCCTCCAGCACCCCCACATCTGCCAAGGCGTGAGGAGCAGGACGGAGAGGCACAGCTCTCACCGAAGAGG
>JAQQSW010018822.1:0-10000 GCA_028646575.1 Pseudocheirus occidentalis | reverse complement strand
CTTCTGCTCCATTGCAATCTTCTCTCTGTCTCCATGGATTCCCTAATTACCTCAACTCATCTCTTGGCTATCTCTTAGTGTCCCCTCTATCTAGTCTTTTCTTTGTCTCCTTGGTCTTCTCTCCATCCCTAGAGCCTCTTTCTAGATGAGACAATATTGTGTATATTGAGGAGGAAGAAGACTAGGTTTGGTTTCTTATCCCCTGGTCTGTACTTCCCCAGCCTGAGCCTGAGGAATAAGGACTGAGGAACTGTGACTTAAACCCCAAAATAGCCCAACATGAGCCCTTGATGACTCTGAGACAATCCTAGAATAATATCAATTACTCAGAATGACCTCAATTTCATTCATTCTACCCTATGAAATTATGGAGTGGTAGGTAAGTGCCTTAACTGTCCCATCCTATGTATTCACAGGCCCCTCCAAGAACCTGCAACATAAGGAGTCCCTATCTTGTCCTAGCTATCTGCTTATCACTGGAGCCTAGTCAGCATCAGAGAAACTTATCCATTGGCAGAGCACCCCACCCTCTTCCCACAGTTCAGCTATGGCAGTAGCCCCCACCCTTCTTCTCCCTTTAGCTCTAATTTTGGCACAGAGTTATGTGTGCTAATGGGAGTTAATCAGGAAGGGCTATAAATGCTAAGAGAATCCAGGCCATCAGGGATGGGAACCTGCTGCGAGCAAGGAACACTGGCTGTACCATTTCCCGGTGACTGCTCCAATTCTATATCCCTGGGAAAGTCTTGCAACCTCTGCTGCCAGAATTTTATTCTTGTAGCTAAGGAAAGGGCCAAGCAGAAAGCTCTAATCTGCAGCAGGTCAAACCTGAATCAGATTGCTGCCTCAAGGTCTCTTCCAACCCTTAGTTGTAGCCATGTCTTTTTTCCCCTTCCAAAGACAATCGCTGAAAGGACCCTTGGGACAAATAAATAAAGAAAATTTATAAAGAAAAAGAAAAGAAAGGACCCTTGGAGGAACAAACACTGAGCCAAAGTTCCACCAAAGAGGGAGGTAAACCTGGTCTAGATTTTTCAGAATGAGTTTTCTAAGTATAGAATGGTCTAAGAGTCATCAAGCTCATCTAGGAAAAAAAAAGCCTAGAGATCTGAGTGGACAGCAAGTTATATATGAGTCATTAATGTTATTGCAAACTAATGTTATCTTGGGCTGCATTTAGAGAGGCATGGCTTTCAGGAATATGGAGGTCCCTCCTGACTCTGGCCTGGTTAGATCTCATCTGGAATGTTGCGTGTTCAATTCTGGGGAAGATGGGTTAAGATGGACATTGAAAAACTGGAGGGTGCCTACAAAAAGGCAACCAGAAAAGTGAAGAGCTTTGAATCTATGTCATGTGATGACTTGTGATGGCTGCTTGAAGGTGCTGTGGGTGTTTAGCTTAATGAAGACTCTGAGAGGCATGATATCATATTCCAATCTACTTGGAGGCTGATGCTTAAACCTCAACAAATTGATTTGAGGTGCAGAATGAGTCATCTGGTTTTGATGTAGACAATATGGGAACTTGTTTTGCTTCAGAATATACTGGTGACAGAGTTGTTGTTTTTTTCTTTTCTATTGGGAAGGATGAGAGGGAGAGAAAACAAATTCTTGTTCATTGAAAAATAAAATCAAATGATAGAATAAACCTCATTAGGAAATAAAAAGCAGTTGGCAGGACTGCTAACAAAGCATTTTCCACTTTACCTTGGCTCTGCACTGTTCAAACAACTCCTGGTACATGTATCTTGGTAAAAATTTCGCTGGTAGGTCAGCTTTCTTACCATTGGTCAGCCCCTCCAAGTGTGTTGGAATAGTTTCCAGGGAATCCTTTCCTGACAACATTTAGCTATGCCTCATTGGAATCAAGGAAGGGACAGAGGGGTGGAGGAAGGAAAGGAAGAAAGGAGGGCAGAAAGAAAAAAGAGAAGAGAAGAAGGAAAGAAGGAGGAAAGGGAAGAAAAAAGACAAGGAAGAGAGGAGGAAGGGGGAAGAAAGGAGGGGAAGGAAGAAAAGTAAAAAGGGTGGAAAGAGGGAGGAAGGAAAGAAAGGAGGAAAGGAGAATTAAGGAAGAAAGGGAAGAAAAAAGGAAGAAGGAGGAGAAAGGGAAGAAACAAGTATTTATTAAGTACCTAGGAAGGAGGAACTGAGACCCAGACAGGCACTGGGCTAAGCGCTTTACAAATATTATCTCATTTGATCCTCAGAATAACCCTACAAGGTAGGTGTTATTATTATCCCCATTTTACATTTGAAGCAATTGAGGCAATTAGAGGTTAAATGACTTGCCCAAGATCACACAGATAGTAAATGTCAGAGGTAGGATTTGAACTCATGACCTCTAAACTTGGAGCCAATGTTCTTTCCATTGTGCTCTACTATTTTATAACCCTATGGTCCTGTGACATGGCTATGGAGCTATGGGGCCTTCTAGGCAGAGTAGAGAGAATGCTGGACTTGGAGTGGGAAACCAATCAATCAGTCAATAACCAATTAAGCATATCAATCAATTAAGCATATTTTAAAAGATTGAAAAATAATTTCTGGGTAATTTAAGCATTTTATTGATAATATCAGCACGTTTATTAATAAAAGGATGGTCATTTGGCCATCTCTCTCTTATACCAGAGACAATCATGGCAGTAGGTTCATGGCTTATATGCCAACTGGAAGAAGGGTGTTCCTGAGGATAGAAATCAACTCTAATTGGTTAGTAATTAGTGAGAGAATGAATATCACAATGAAGAACTGGACCTGAACTTTCATTACATCATTTACTTCTAATTTATTCCCAACCTTGGGCAATCTATTCAAAGAATTCATCCCCACCCAACCCAAGTAGAGCACAATGACTTCCCCACCTGAGCGGGATCCGGGTAAAAAAGCTAACCTTTTAGCTCAATCTTCAGAGACTGAGGTCTTGGAATGAAAATAAAAGATAAAGGGGAAAAATCTGAATCTCTTCAAATCACTGCTCATTAATAATAATTTCTTTCAGCACCTACTTTGTGCCAGGCACTGTGCTAAGGCCTGGAGATACAGATAGAGGCAAAAGACAGTCCCTGCCCTCAAGGAGTTTACAATCCAATGGGAGAGCCAACACGCAAACAAAGACATTCAAAGCAAGCTATATATGGGATAAATAGAAAATAATTAAAGGAGGGAAAGCACTGGAACTGAGAGATTAGGGAAGACCAGAAGTCAAATCCTCCCTCAGATATTTATTAGCTTTGTGACACTTGGCAAGTCATTTAACCTCCAACTGCCTCCATTTCCTCACCTGTAAAGTAGAGGTATTGATAGCACCTACCTCCCAGGGATGTTGTAGGGATAAAATAATATTTGCAAAATGTTTTGAAAAATGTTCAAGTTCTATTTAAATGCTAGAAATTATTATATAAATAGCTATTATTCTGCTGATGAAACCACTCAGGGACAATTAACAGAAGCATAAGATTAGATAGATTTGGAAAGAGAAGAGACGTTACAAGCAATCCAGTCCAATCTCTCATTTTACAGAAGGACGAACTGAGACCCAGACAGTAACTTGCTCAAACTTACAGAAGTCATAAGTGAAAGAGGGAGCATTTGAACCCAGGTCCTTAACTCCAAGTCCAGTATTCTTCCCACTCTACTACATTGCATCCTGTTCTGTCCTCTGCCTAGTTCAACTTCGGTGGCTCACCTTCTGTTCTTTCATGGGCCCAAGGACTAGCCCTTATGCTCCCTTTCAATTCACACTCTCTTGCCTCTGACCCAATGCTGCTTTCCTCCTGGGTCCCCTAAATAATTGGTTAGGTAGGACTCTTCCTACCCAAGAATCAACACAAAGCCCTATGGGGATTCTTCTATTGAAAAGGCCAGTGAAGGAGCCTTCTACAGGTGAGTTCAGGCACAAATAGTCTATATGACTATTTGGAGTGGATATGGCTCTAAAACTATGCATCTCATGTTTCTTTGGAGCCACTGCAATTCTGCTTTGGTTGGAGAGGACAGGACCTCCTTTGATGCAGGCATGCCATGCTGGGCTGTTCTTTGCCAGTGTCTGTCATGTTCCAAATCAATTCAAAAGTACTTCAGAGAAACCTTGAGAGTGTCCTTGTACCACTTCTTGTGACCACCATATGAACACCTTCCCTGTGGGAGTTCTCCCTGAGGTAGTTTTCTAGGCAATATATATTTGGCATTCAAACCACATGGCCAGCCCATCAAAATTGTTCTCCCTACAGTAGAATTTGAATGCTTGTCTGTTTACTCCATAAAGGACCTCAGTGGCCAGTACCAGATGATCTTCAGACTCTTCCTAAGACAATTCAGATGGAAGTGATTCAGTTTCTTGGCATGGCCTTGGTAGGTTTAACAGGTGTACAACAATGGTGTCAGCACAACGGCTCTATAGACCTTCAGTTTGGTAGGCAATCTAATACCTCTTCTCTCTAACACTTTCCTTCAGTGCATCTCAAACCCTGAACTAGCCCTGATAAAGTATGCATTAACCTTATCATCTATATGAACATTCCTGGAAAGTATACTACCAAGATGCGTGAACTTAGCCACAGCATTCAAAATTTCTCCATGGTATGGATAGTGCAGTGCTGGCTGGTGGAGAACCTGTGTTTTCTTGGTATTAATTGTTAGGCCAAAATTAGCACAAGCAGCAGAGAATTGATCCACACTTGATCGTATTTAAGCTTCAGAGGTTGCAAAAACATGTACCAACTCTTCCTCCACTTTAGTCTTGGCTTGTAGCCTTTTTGAGTGAAATAATTTGCAAATAGTGCAGCAGCTGACCTTGAGGCTGTGTTCAATGTCATTGAAGGCATCTGACAACATTACTGAAAACATCATGCTAAAAAGCATTGGAGTAAGCATACAGCCTTGCTTCACTCCATCAGTGACTGGGAAAGCACACGAGCATCAGTCTTTATCCAAAACCTGTTCAAGTATGCTATCATAAAATAAATGTAGCATAATACTGATGGATTTTTCCAGGAAACCAATTTTTGACAATTTTCCATAAGACTTCACAAATAATTGTACCAAAGACTTTAGGCAGATTGAGAAACACTTTGTGCAGATCTCTGATATTTCTGCTCCTGGCATTTCTCCTGAGGTTGTCAAGCAACAAAAACCATAGAAACTGTTCCTTGGCCCTTTCTAAAGCCACGCTAGCTCTCAGGTAGATGATCACCTTCCAGGTGAAGGATCAACCTATTTAGAAGGATTCTGGCAAGAATCTTGCCAGCAGTGACTAAGAGAAGGACCCCACCCCCATGATTGTCAGAAGACAATCTATTTCCTTTAACAATGGAGGCATCCTTGAACACATAGGGGATAACCCCTCTTGCCATACAATCTGGGAAATTTCAGTCAGCTTTTGGATAAGCAGTGGATCTGCTGCCTTATAAATATCAGCTGCAATAGAAATAGCTCCCGATGCTTTGCCACATGAGAAGAACTGAATAATATTTAAGACCTCTCCCAAAGTTCAAAATTTGGCTAGACAGGGACAGACTTCAACATGAGATATACAGTCAATGTCTTCAGCATTGATTGATGATGATCTGTTGAGAAGATTAAGGAAGTGTTCAGCCCACCTCTCCAGGATTTTGTTCTTATCCCTAATCAATGTGCCTCCATCCACACTGAGTAGTTGAGTTGTACCATAGATCTTTGGCCATTATAAAAGTGCTTTGGATTGTTACTATCAGAGTAAAACTGAATTTCTCCCACCTTCTTACTGAGCTAAAAATTCTACATCTCTCTGAGTTTTGCTTACACTTTACATTTAATGAAGTTAAATGATGCCTTTTAGAGATGGATGAACTATCCTATTGGTAAATCCTGTGGAGTTCTGTAGCTTCTGAATTTCCCCATCATTTTTATCAAATCAATCTTGATGTTTGAAAGTGTTCTGACTCAGATGAGTAAATGCAGTGCTGTACACCAAATATCTGAAAACTGCCCACTCCTTTTCTGGTCCACTGTTGCCAACCATGTGTTGGCTCAGTTTTTCCCAGTTAGCAATGGACTGTTCCTACTCATTGAAGTGCCCTAATCTGTCTATATTAAGTCTTCTGGTACTCATATTGCCTTAGCACTTCTGCTTTTGTCGAATTTAAATAATTAGCTTGGAGAGCATAAGTGTATGATCAGTCCAGCACTCTGAACCACATGCCTTCATCACTCTCACATCCTGTCTGTCTCTTCTCCTTACAATGACATAGCTTATTAAATACCAATGTTTGCTGCAAGGTGTGTCCACAAAGTTTTGTTGTATTTAGGTAAATGGGAAACAGTGTTGGTGATGAGGTCATAAGATGCAAAAGTCTTCAGTAGTCAGTGACAATTGCTGGTGCTCTTCCCAATTCTTTTTCTCCCAAGGAGTCCCTACCATGTCTGGCGGTCTGTATCTACTCTTGCATTAAAGTCACCCAGAATTACAAGCTTGTTCTCTTTTGGCATATTGATGATGAGGGTCTGTGAGTCTTCATAAAATTTTTCTTTGACCTCATCAGGGTTTGTCATGGTGGGAGCATAACACTGATGACAGTGGCATGGGGCTTTTCTGTAAGTGGCAATAACATTGTCATGAGCCTGTTATTTACTGCTTTGGGGAGGCATACAAGCCTGTTGACTAGATTAGTTTTGATTGCAAAACCAACACAAGTTTCTTGGCATTCCCCTTCATTGTAGTCATTCCAGAAAAATTTGCATCTAGCTCCAACTTTGGTAAACTAGCCTTCATTTACTAGCCTTGTTTCACTCAGGGCTGCTATCTGGATGTGTTACCTGATGAATTGTCTCACAAGAGCTATTCAGCTTTCAGGTCTACTGGATTTCATATTGTCCATAAGCACGTACACGTTCCATGTAATGATAGTGAGTGGAGTCATCTTTGCAGAAGTTTTCGCACATTTTTCATGCACAGGGTGGATCCCTATCTGCTGTAGGGTTGGGTAAAGCAGACAATTTTTATGGCACCTTTTCTAGTCCCTTCCTCACTCCAAGAGGTGAGCAGGGCTGTGACTACAGCTTCCAGTATATTCATACCTGCTGCTTCATTACTTACCTGTCACCACAGGAATTTGAGATAGGGAAAAATGGTAAAATGGTATGGCTGATGGTTTTGATTTACATATAAATTGGATTTAAGAAAGGCAGGATTGTCAAAGTCATGGCCTCACTCTCTTCCAGAGTCATCAAAATCCAATGACAAGACAGAATCAAGAGGATGACACAGTAGATGACCTTAGCATCTTCAATGTCTAACAGAGTTCTAAGCACTTCACAGTGCCTGCTTCAGCCACCTTCGCGACCATTGGAACAAATTGTTCTCATATGCTCCTTCCACTGAGGGAAGTCTTACTATATTTGGGGTAGACACTCACCTAATTCACTGAAGGATTTGAGACCCCTTTGTCACCTTTAACTTGGTTTAGCCCATTTGCTGAAATGGCATTACCAGGATGTGGCCACTATGCATGTTACAGCCTCTTGGGGCCACAGATGAGAGTTGGGTGGATCAGGGGGACACCAAAGATGGAAAGCAGCCCCCACATCAGAGATATTTGTATTCCCTGAACACATCTTACACCCCTAAAATTGTATTACCTTCTCAATGGGTGGAGGGAAGGAGAGAATTTGGAACTCAAAATTTTTTAGAAAATCTTAAAAATAAATGAAGTATATTTTAAAAATTTTAAGTCCTATTGTGAATGAGGAGTGGAAGCATCCTCTTGGTAGCATCCTACCTTGGTTTCCCAAACTCATTAGCTTAGGGGTCAGACTCAGGAGGCTGACTCCAATTAATAACACTGAAAACAGTGACTTGCTAAGGGTAACCTGTATTTCAGGAGAAATTCTAGAGCCCTAAGCTTGTCATGCATGACACAGGGAGAGAGGCTCACCCTTTAATTGATACCTTTCCCCTTCTTATACAAGGGGTCTTGAAAACAGTAGAGGAGATATAAGACCTGGAAGAAAATACCTTCCCCAAAAGTCCCTGGGGATTTTCCTATGGAATTTCTCCCTATGAGGAAGTGAAGATCACAGATTTAGAGGCTTTAGAGAGTTTTGAGGATATCTAGTCCAATGCCCTCATTTTTCAAGTAAAGAAACTGAGGCCTAGAGAGGTTAAGTGACTTGTCCAAGATCATATTGGTAGTAAGTGGTAAAGGCAAGATTTGAATCCAGGTCACCACTATACAACATTGTCTCTCTGCCCAAGTACATGAGAAGTATAGGAGGTTAAACCAAAGACCTCTTAGAGAAACTCTAGTCTCTGTTCAAAGCTATTTCACCCTTAAATCTGAGTAACTATTATTGACAGGTGAGATAACCCTCTGAGATCACCTGGCACCAGGAAGCCTGAGCTCAAGCCCTGGTTCTGCTACCTGTGTGACTTAGGTAAGACACTTAGCATCTCTGGGTCTCAGTTGTCCTCAACTGTTAAATGAGTGGGTTAAATACAAGCCTGAAAGGCTCATGATGGAAAATGCTATCCACATCCAGAGAAAGAACTGATAGAATCTGAATGTAACTGAAGCATAGTATTTTCATGTTTTTTCCTTTTGTTCTGTTTCTTCTTTCACAACATGACTAATATGGAAATGTTTTATATTATTGCACATGTATAGCCTATATCAAATTGCTTACTCTCTTAAGGTAGAGAGGAGCAACAGAGAAAATTTGGAATGCAAAATTTTATATTAAAAATGAATGTGGGCTGAGTTCAAATCCGGCCTCAGACACTTAACACAAAAAGCTAGCCATGTGACCTTGGGCAAGTCACTTAACCCCAACTGCCCTCAAAAAAAAAATGAATGTGGGGTCCCTGGGGGGGCGGAGCCAAGATGGCGTCGTAAAAGCAGCAAGGTCCCGCAGCTCCCACACCGCCACCCTAAACACCCAAAAAATTATGAGCCCAGATAAAGTCTAGGACTCTCAGACTCACACAAAAATACAGAGAACACATCTCTCGCTGAAGGCAGCTCGGCAGCAGGGGCTTATCAGGGCAGCCAGAACGGAGGCTGGAACAGCCTGAAGCCGAGACTGCAGCCAAGCCCAGGCAGTGGGAAGGAGCCTGGCTGAGCTGAGCTGAGCGGGCACTGCAGCCAGTCTGCAGGAGAGATCTACAGCCTCCAGCACCTCCACATATGTCAAGGCGTAAGGAACGGATCGGGAGAGGGGCAGCTTGAACTGCAGCGGAGCAGAGACCCAGCCATCCCAAAACCACAGCCATGGCCATGCTAGGCCCCAGGGTGGCCTGGAGGAGCTGAGTCTCCCAGACCAAATCATGAGTCTACGTCAAAGAAAATCTAAAGCACCTGCCTAAGGGGATCTTAAAACCAGTTAGTGAAAGTGAAACTTTGAAAATTAATTTGGGGGTGGTAAAGCAGTTCGGCCAATCAGCCCCCGGGGCAAAGAAGCAGTGGGGGAAGGGAACTGCTGGAACCAGCGGTGGCCCCCACCAGGCTGCTTCAGAGCCCCTGGCCTGCAGATTCTGCAGGTGAGCTGAATCGACTGATCAGGGCCAAGTGCACTTGCTTTGAGCAGCCTGGATTTGAATCATGGTCTTGGATGGTGGTCCTGGGGTGCACTTTCAGCAAGCCAAAGCTGGGGGGACTTGCAACACCCCCCTAATAGCTCTGACAGTTGGGAAAACCCCAGCGATTTGGAACAGAGCTTCCCCCTCCCCCCCAAGCAGAGTTTCACCAATGTAAAAAAAAAACCAACCAATTAATTGACTGTCCAGCATGAGGAAGAGGAAGCAAAATTAAAACACCAATAAAACTCTAGAATCCTTCTATATGGATAAAAAGGGTCAAAGCATGGAATGGGAGGAAGAGAGTCTAGAACTCAGAACTCCCACACCAAATGCTTCCAAGACAATTGAAGAATTCCTAGAAGCTATACATCAACTGAAAAAGGACTCTGAAAACCAAATGAGAGAAGTGGAGGAAAAATTGGGAAGAGAAATTAGAATGATGCGAGAAAA
>JAQQSW010018821.1:0-11169 GCA_028646575.1 Pseudocheirus occidentalis | reverse complement strand
AAACAGACACCCTGAGATTGTAAATTCCAACTGGCTCCACTTCATCGACTGTATTGTCAATCTGTATTTACAACTAAAAAACTTCCTTTCCCACATAGAGATAGAAACCATATGGACACCATGAATGTGAGACACGCAGACATCCCAGGATTATCCTGAAACATACAAAAACATGTCATTCTTGTATCAGGCGGTCAGAGCTTGGGTTTTGGCTCCTTGCACCTACAAGCTCGCCAGTTTCGGCTACCTTTAAGGGAATGAACATGATTTACATATCACCTAGCCTGTTTGCCTCCCTTAACCAAACCTTCAGGTTGACACGCCTCACCTCAGAATCTGCAAATGCTATAAATCAGGGCTTGGTGCATGGTTAAGTCGATCGTCCAGACTTAAGGAAGGGTTAATGCCAATTAAACTTAAAAGAATGCTCCGCCCCACCCCCACCTCCGCCAAGATCTGGGGGTTAAACATCCACCAGCACACCCTAGGCTGGAAAGAGCCTTTCAGGTCCTCTAGTTCAATCCACTCATTTTACAGATGGGAAGGCTGAGTAAGGCCCAGGGATGTGTCATGAATTGGTCCAGGGGTTTCCCCCCGCTCCTTCCGATCCCCGGATTTTCACCGCAGCCCGCCCGCTTTCCCCTTAGGCTGCTTAGGCCAACAGAAGGAGCAATGTTGAAACACAAGGAGAATGTTTTTGTCCTCTCCGCACCACCGTAGCCGCCCATCCCGGAAACGCGCTTTGCTTCCCCCCCGCCAAAGCCGCACGCCGGAAGTGAACCTTGCTGGAAGGGGCGCCCAATGAACCGCCCGCTGTGGTTCCGCATAACATGGTGGGCGCAGGCGGCGGCGCCGGCCTAGGCGGCCTCTTGGAGAACGCGAACCCTCTGATCTACCAGCGGTCCGGTGAGCGACCTGTCACCGCAGGCGAGGAGGACGATCAGGTCCCCGATAGCATCGACGACCGGGAGATCTTCGATATCCACTAGTTGCTGGGAGATCCTTCACCTCCGGAGTCTGGCGGCCGAGAAGCCCAGGGGCGGGGGCGGGAAGAGGCACCGG
This sequence comes from Pseudocheirus occidentalis, assembly GCA_028646575.1. Lineage (NCBI taxonomy): Eukaryota > Metazoa > Chordata > Mammalia > Diprotodontia > Pseudocheiridae > Pseudocheirus > Pseudocheirus occidentalis. Next base: position 10,107 of record JAQQSW010018821.1, on the reverse strand, counting down.
AGCTATGGAAAAAGGGCCGGGCTGGAAGCGGGAGCGGGGCGTGAGCGTGAGCTCCCTCAGGAGTTGGGCGGGGCCCAGATGGGATGGGGGCGGGGTCTAGGTAGGCTGGGGGCGAGGCATGAGCATGATCATCCTGGGGGAAGTTGGGTGGGGGCAGGTATGGGGACAAAGCTCTGGAGCACCCCCTGCTGGCCGTGGTGCAGCAGTATTTTCCTTCACTCGTCGTGCACATCTGATTCGGTCCATCAATGATCCAGAGCACCCGCTCACCTTGGAGGAGCTGAATGTGGTGGAGCAAGTGCGGGTGAAAGTGAGGAGGAAGGGGTGGAGATCGGGGGTGTCCTGCAGTCACCTTAGGCATTTCTTCCCGCACCTCCGCACAGTAGACCCATCCACAGGGATGTTTTCTCAGTCATTAAATCAGCTAGTTTTTATTAAGCCCCTCTTTTGTGCCAGGCATCCTGCTAAGCGCAGGAAATGTAAAGGAAAAGGAGCCTGGGGGTGGGAGTGTGTGTGTGGTCAGTCCCAGAACCCCCGTCTTTTCCTGGGCTAAAATTCTTTATGCCAGGCGACCTCTAAAGCACCTGCAGACCCACCTCCTACAGGAAGCCTCCCCTTCCCCTCCTAATTCCAGTACCTTTCCTCTGTTCGTTTCCTGTTTGTCCTCTATATAGATTGCTAAGTATATTTTTCTTCACGTTGTCTCTCTTGTTAGATTGGAATCTCCTAGAGGGTAGGGACGGTTTTTGCATCTTTTCGCAGCCGCAGCACTTATCGATCATAGTGCCTGGCACATAGTAGACCATTCATAGATATTTATCGAATTGCATTAAGACTCTAATCCCCCATGGCTTCCTCTCCTTGGATGGAGCTGCAGCTTCTAAGATAGCTGTTTTCTTTTGCAGACCAGTAGAATTTTTTCCCTCTATAGAAGAAATACTACTTCCCTCAATACAGAAGAAACACTACATAGAGAATTGTTTTGTTTTAATATTCTGAACTTAATACAAAATAAAAAGGTGCATTTCCATGTTCATAGTAGAACAGTAAAAGGATTGTACATGAAGCTGCAGATTTCCTATTATGTAGAACTTTTTTTTTTTAATAAGTAGGTAAGTTTAACTTGTAGCTTTCAAAACTGCTCTGCTTGACCTAGCTGCTTCCTGGAGCTGCTTCTTTCTGGGCTCTTTTCTAGGCAGCTAGGTGGCACAGTGGACAGAGGGCTGGTCTTAGAGTCAGGAAGACCTGAGTTCCAGTCACTCACTCAACTGTGTGACTTTGGGCAAGTAACTTAACCTCTGCCTGCCTCAGTTTCCTCTTGTAAAACTTCCTCCTGTAAACTGACAGTAATAACACCTATCTCCCGGGGTTGTTGTAAGAATTAAATGAGGTGATATTTGTAAGCTTTGCAAACCTTATAGCACCACGTAAATGCTCGTTATTCTTTTTTGGACAACCCTGCTTGCCCTTCCATCTCCACTCTCAGAAAAAAAAGCATAGCCTTTATAACTAATGTGTGTAATCAAGCGAAACAAATTCCCACATTGACTGTCCAAAAGTGTCTCATTCTGCATCTCAAGTCCCTCACTTCCCTCAGGAAGTAGCTGGCAGACTTCATCCTTAGTCTTCTAGGATCATGGCCATAGGTCATTGCATTTTCCAGAATGCTTTATAGTGTCATTGTGCAAATTGTTCTGCTTCTGCTCACTTCATTCTGCATCAGTCTTTTTTTCGGGTGTCTCTGAAGCGATCCACTTCAACATTTTCTACAACACAGTAATATCCCATTATACTTACGTAACATAATTTGTTTAGCCATTCCCCAGTAGATGAGTACCCCCTTTAGTTTCCAGTTCTTTGCTACTACAAAAAGTAATAGCAGTAGTAGCTGCTATAAATAATATTGTACATAAGGATCTTTTTCTCTGATCCAGGTTATAGCCAAGCAATATTATAGCTAGGGCAAGTCAGCAAGCATTTATTAAGCTCCCACTATGAGCTAGATAGTGTGCTAAACACTGGGTCAAAGAGTACATACAGATTATTAATGTTTTGATCATAGTTTCAAATTTCTTTCCAGATGGCCAGACCAATTCACAGCTCTACCAACATTGTATTAATATTCCTATTCTTGGGCAACTAGGTAGATAGAGGAGCAGCCCTGGAGTCAGGAAGATCAAAGTTCAAATCCAGCCTCAGACACTTACTAGCTATATGACCCTGGGCAAGTCACGTAACCCTGATTGCCTCGAAAAAGGGAAGGGAAAAAGTGTGTGTGTGTGTGTGTGTGTGTGTGTGTGTGTGTGTGTGTGTGTGTGTGACTATTATCCTGGAGCTTCCCCTTAGCCCCCAACAATTGTCATTTTCCTATTTTGTCTATTTTACCAATCTGATGGGTATGAGGTGAAACTTCAGAATTGCATTTCTTTATTCATAATTTAGAGCAACTTTTCTTATAGATTGGGTTTCTTCCTTCCTATTCATATCCTTAGAGCACTTATCAAATGGGGAATGGCTCTTCTTTTAAATTTAAATCAATTTCTCATATATCTTAGATATCAGATTTTTATAGAGAATTTTGATTCAAAAGTTTTTTTACAGTAACATTTCCCTTTTAATTTTAATTGACTTGCTTTTATTTCTGCAAACCTTTTTTAATTTTATGTAATCAGAATTGTCCATTTTATTTTCTGTGATCCTTGTTGATCATGGACTCTTCTGCTATCTATAGATCCAAAAAGTAATTTCTTCCTTATTCCTCTAATTTGTTTATGATATTACCCATTATGTTTTTCTGTATCCATTTAGAGTTTATCTTGGTGTACAACGTGAGATGTTTTCTATACCTAGTTTTTCCCAAACTGCTTTCCAGTTTTCCCAGAAGATTTGGCCAAATAATGAGCCCTTACCCTAGTACTTGGAGTCTTTAGATTTATCAGACACTTTGCTGCAGAGTTGGCCTGCTCCCTGTGTTTACGCACCAAACCTGTTAAACTCATCAACCTCTCTGTTTTTTTAACTTGTCGGTATCAAGTCATTGTGACGATTACTGCTTTGTGGAATAATTTGAGTCCTGGTATGTTGGGCCTCCTTTGGTCCCTTTAAAAAAAAAATCGCAAGATCCTTGATCTCATACACATAGAGAATGCAGGGAGGGAAGCAAGGTGGGTCTGCCATACAGTTTTCCTGAGCAATTCTGTGGCAGTTTGACCTTCAGGGGGCATTATAAGAGCACGTAAGAGCCCAGAGAAGCAGAATAGCTTTGAAAATTACAAGTTAAATTTATTATAGACTTCAAAGTAAAGCATGCAGTACATAATAGAGTATCACCACTTCATACATGATCCCCCCTTTTCTGCTCCACTTTAAATATGGAAATACTCTTTTTATTAAGTTGACATTAAGTGCAGAATTTTTTAGAAACAACTTAGAGGCAGTATGGGCCTTTGCGCCTAGGCATCAGTATTGACCTAGGTGTTTCCCTCCCTATGGCAAGTTCACCTTGACATTGGGAGAAGAGCCCAGATAAACAGTAGCTTGCACTCTCTCCTTCCTCTGCAGGTTAATGACAAGGAAAGTACAGTGGCTGTGGAATTTACTCCCACAATCCCTCACTGCAGCATGGCAACGTTAATCGGCCTATCCATCAAAGTCAAGCTGATCCGGTCCCTGCCTGAAAGGTTCAAGGTCAGTGAAGGACATTAGTGTTCTGTACTTGAATTTTAAGTGGAATTCTAGTGAAGTGTCTGGCACACTGCTGTCTCTTATAAAAGGCCATTGAGGAATGAGGAGCCATGAATCTCCTAAGTCACTTTGCCCCATGCCCTGAGAGGCCTGGGAGATGGGCACTTGGTAAGGATCAGAATTTCTTGAAGGCCTTTTCGTGGCTCTTTCATTCTTTCAGATGGATGTTCACATTACTCCTGGAACACATGCCTCAGAACATGCCGGTGAGTATGGCCCCAGTCCCACACTTCTCTTCCTGGCAGTGCCCTCTCAATTCCAATGGTAACACCCGAGAAAGGATGGAATTGGGTTGGGTTTTTTTCCCCTAGTTTCCATCTACCCAGTATGAAATCTTTCTCCATTTCTGGGGTCTGAATTAGGGAAAGTGACCCTCCCTCAACCCAATTTCCCAAGATCATAAGGAGAGTCTAGAGGAAAGATCTGAATTTAAATCTGGCTATGAGCACCATTTCTTTGCCAGCCAACCCTAATTTCACGTTTCCCTTCATCAAACATCCCTGGACATCTCACTCCTTACTTTCTTTCTGCCTGCCCATATATCCACTCCCTCAGGGTGGGGGGACCTGGTCAATGAAAGTCTGATCCAAGGATTATGTTCCGCTGGGGAGAAAGAGCAGAAGGGTCAAGGCAAACAGTCCACTGTTGGTTTCCTGTTAGATGGTTAGATGGTTAGATGGTATGGGAAACTAGGCCTGGAGCCAGCTACGTGAAGTGGAAAGAAAGAAGGCCATTCTAGGCAGGGGGACACAGGCTGGCATCTGAGGCCTCCTCCTGATTCAGCCTTTTGTGCCTACCTGATAAAAGGCAAATTAGGGCTTCTTGCAGTGAGTGTTCATCAAGTACTTCCTGCCTGCCTAGATGGGTCCTAGAGAAGCATTAGGCAGGTATTTCACTTCAGACATTTTTCTAACCTAATTATTGAGAAAACATAAATAATTTAAGAGTAATGCTACAGTAGTGAGCGTAGGGGTTGTGTGAGATACAAACACATTACTTATTTATTATCATCCTCAATACTATTGCCGTTATTATGTTACAAATTACAGATGCTTAGGAAATTCCAAGTCAGAAGAATCACTGTGGATTAGGGTTAATCCAGAAGGCTTCACAGGGGATGAGTCCTGAGGATACAGATTAGTGGGAAAAGGCAGATGGTTACTGCTGGGGAGAACAGAATGGACAAAGACAAGGGAGGCAGAAGGCCCTCATGGGTTTACGGCATAGTGAGGAGCCTGACCTTGAGAGAAGGGGGAGTAAGGAGCCAGGCAGGGCCAGTCTGGACTGTGGCATGCTGACCTATCCAGAATTGGCCTTGCAGGGAAATGGAAGCCAAAGGGATTTTGGGACAAGAAAGTGAGGGTTTGGATGGCATTTGGGAAGTTAGTCTGCTGGCTGTGCTGGATGAACCAAAGGCCAAAAACTGAAGACAGACACCAGTTCATTTCCTGAAGTAGCATGACTGTGGAATGTCAATGACTGAATGAGGCTGGGGGCCTGACTGCAGATAGAGGGGAGTCTGAAGGAAGAAGCCACAGCCTTGTAACTGACTGGATAGAGAGAGAAGAATTAGGGATGCCTCCCAGGTAGCACAGCAGAAAGGGCATTAAGCCTGGAGTCAGGAACTCAAGGTTCCAGATCTGGCTTTCCAGAGCTATGCTGGAGACCCATCAGTTCCCTTCTCGGCATCAGTTTCTTCTGAAATGAGGAGTTGGATTGAAGAGATCTCTTGGGTCAGTCTCTTCCAGCACTCAGATTCTCTGTTCTTGGGCCCCTTACAGCATGAGGGCCTTTCCAGCTCTGGCAGTCTCTGCTCTGAGCCCTCAGACCGTGGGGCCGCCAGGTGGGGGAGGAGGGGGAAGGGGAGCGGTTGAGCTGGCCAGGCCGTGGAGTCACTACTCCCATGCACTCACCCCCACCTTGTCTCTGCTTGTTTCTTGTTCAGTGAACAAACAACTTGCCGACAAGGAGCGTGTTGCTGCAGCTTTGGAGAATTCCCATTTGCTGGAAGTTGTAAACCAGTGTCTGTCAGCTCGGTCCTAGCTCAGGGGAGGACCTACCTCCTGAGGGTCCTGCACGTGTCCATATGTGTCCTTGCTGCCTTCCCACTTCCCCCCTCCCCCCATTTCCATTCACGCCCTGTTGTGTGTCTGAGGAAAACTATGTGAGAGATGATGTGCCCACTGCAGCTTCTTGACAAATGCCTGGCAGGGTGGGCACAGGGATGCAAGTGAATGAGTTGTGTCGCTGAAGAGAACATTGGAAATAGTTTAATAAACCTTTAATTTATACTTCACTGTCACAAAAAGTGTCCAACCCCCTTCCATACCCCTTGTCCCTCTGCCTCCTAGCAGAGACAGGAAAGCATGGGGGGAGAACGGAGGGGAGGCACAGCCAAGAGCAGCAGGGAGGTCCTTGGGCCTGCATCAGAGAGCCTCCATCGGCTACAGCTTTGGTCCTGGAGGCAGAGCAGCCTCCAGAGGATGTGGAGGAGTGGGTGGGTGCTCAGTACAGTGGGCACGTGGCAGAATTAGCCCCCTGGATCCAGAGCCACTTGGTACCTGGAGCTCTGCTTCTAGATAGTCATTCTTTATGGCTGTAGCCACTGGGCAGGTGGGGAGCTGATAGCAGGGAGCTCTGGCCTGGGGCCACACCAATCACTCACTGGTATCATAACTTCTCTCTTCAAATGAGGATTGGGATAAATGATCACTGAGGCCCCTTCCAAGATCATTTTCAACTCAAGACGTGTTCTAGTGTAACTGAGTGTAACAAAATGAGAGAGAGCCAGCCTTAAGTGTGTAAAACCTGGGTTCAGGTCCTGCCACCAACACTGGCTGTATCCCTGGGCAAGTCGGTAGTCAGTAAACTAAGCACTAAATACACAAATGAAAGAAGAAAGTCCCTGCCCTCACAGAGCTTACAGTCTACTTAGGGCAGGTGGGGGGTGGGGAGGGCTAGGGAGTCACATGTCATAAGGACATGGAGAAGTCAAGTCCAAAGAATAGATATCTGTCCTGCGCCCCCTCCTAAGATGGAGGGTGAGGAGTTGGCAGCTGCACTCTCCAATCGGGCACAAAGTTCTCAGGGGGCCCGGCATCTCCTAGACTGAGCCACAGGGCAGGTGCCAATCTCCTTCAGAAGAAGGCATGTTCTACCCCAATGAAAACACAGAAAGAAATCTTTCCTAGCTTGGCTGACTGTGTTCTGTGTTCAAGGAGCCCCTCTGTCTAATGGTCTGGGGTCCTGAGAAGACATACTGCTTGATAAAAGCTCATGATTCAGCTAACATCTACATGGGAATAGTCAGAGGACAGATGGCAAAGATTGGCATCTGGTGTTCCAGATGTGTGTCGTGGTTGGCAGTACCTGCTGTGCTAAGTGCGGTGGATAGAGTGCTGGCCTTGGGGAATGGAAGTCGGGTTCAAGTCCTGCTTGCCATGTACTGGCTGTGTGACCATAAATCTCAACCTGTCAGTGCCCCAGGGCCAAACTAAGACACGAACAGCACCTGTGCATTGAGAAGAGTGCTGCAGCACACTCCTTTTGTACTGGCTTAGATAATAGAAATCATTGACTGGTCTCACGCCTCAGAGAATTTATAATCTAGTGAGAAAGGAGAGAACAAGAACAGCAGTGATATCAAAAAATAGAAACGGGGTGGGGCATCAAACCCCACAAAGTACTGGGTTTTATTGTATTCTTATTGATTTTAAGGATTTCCTAATCATCCTTTAATCTGGTTCTGGAAGTGTGGGCCACGTGTTCGACATCCCTAATGTACAGATAAATATAATGAGAAGGGATAAAGAACAGGGAACAAAATCTGAAATCGGGTGTGAGGAGAGATGTGGGATCTCTAGCTGGAAGAATCAGGTTTCCTGGCTTTTGAATGAGACCTGGAATTGTATGCTACAGATGGAAATGGGGGCTTGGCCATGGGAGCGTTCCAAGAAAAGGGGATGACTATGGGCAAACATGGGGTGGGAGCAGGAAAATACCACATGTGGCCAGAAAAGGGCAGCTATGTGACCCCTGGCAAATCGTGCCTCAGTTTCTCATTCCACAAAATGGGGTTGGACTAGATTGTCTCTAAGATTCTTTCCAATTCTAAAATTCCACAATTCTGCGTAATGTAACGTGAGACCAAGAATGTGGCTGTAACCAAACTGAAGTTCTCTGCTTGCTTTATAACAGTGGGCAAATCCTTTCAACTCTTTGACCTTAAGTTTCCTTGTATGTTAAATGGGAAAGGTAAGAAAAAGCATTCACTAGAATTTGCTAAGAGACACAGTAGAGAATGTTGGGCCTAGAGTCAGGAAGGCCTAAGTTTGAATCTGAATGCAGACACTTACTAGCAGTATGACCTTGGGCAAGTCACTTCACCTTGCTTGCCTCAGTTTCCTCATCTGTAAAATGAGCTGGAGAAAGGAAATGGCAAGCCACTCCAGTGTCTTTGCCAAGAAAACCCCAAATGGGGTCGCAAAGTCAGACACGATGAAACAGCAATATGTGCCAAGAGCTGGGGACACAAATTCAACAAAAACAAATACAGTCCCTGAATGTTGAAAACTAAAAGTTAATTAATAATTTTTTTTAAAAAAAGAAACAGTCCCTAAATGTTGAAAACTAAAAATTAATTAATTAATGATTTTTTCCAAAAAAAGAAACAGTCCCTGAATGTTGAAAATTCAGTTAATTAATAATGTTTTTTAAAAATAAATATAATCCCTGAACACTGAAAACCTGAAATTAATGTGGTTTTTTTAAAAAAAAATACAGTCCCCGAATGCTGAAAACTCAAAATTAATTAATTTTTTTTAAAGGAATACAGTCTCCACTCTTAAGGGGCTTACATTCAAATGGGGAAGAACAACATGACAGGGAGATGAAACCAGAGAAGTGGGAGATGAAGAGATCTGGAGCAGGGCTGTGATTTTGAGTCTGGAAATGGGAACAGGGCCAGGAGGTAAATGAAGGCAGGCTGGCCTTGATCCTTCACAAAACAGAGATTCTACGAGTAATTAACCAGTGGGAAAGGGAAAAGAAGGGGTATTGCAGTTCGGAATGCCAGGATGAGCAAGCCACAGGTGGTGGAATGTTCTAGGGCCAGAAGGCATGGGAAAGGATGAGAAGGAAAAAAGGAATGGAAGCATGATTTGAATGGGGATGACGGTCCTTGTGCTGCCTGCCTCATGGACAGTATCATGAAGGGAAGCATTTTGTAAACCTTAAAGGAATGTGTGAGGAACGTGTGTGTCGGGAAGCTGTCACTGTTGTTATTGCTACATTATGTCTCGTTGCTGGATCACACTTATCATACGTTATTTTAACTCCTTGACTTAATTAGGGTGGGTCCCCAAAGATGCTGCAAATGTATGATTTGGAATCAGATATTTGAGCTCTTTTCTTGGTACAAGGTGGCATAGTGCTTTAAGACTTGCAAAGTTTACACACTTACAATTATACACATTCTCATTTGATCTTCCTCACATCCCCTGAGTTATGCACTGGAGACTGCTGATCAGTCATTTCTGTTGGGTCTGACTCTTCCTGACCCCACTTGGGGTTCATTCATTGTTGTTTTTAGTTTTACAAGGTCACCAGCCTCACTTTCTCAAGCTCCATCCACTTAATGGCTGTATTTGGGGCCCTCCTGGAGTAGGGCGAATGTCAATGGTCACTTTTTCTCTTTGGAACAGCAAGCCTCAGGGTCTTCCCTGCCAGCTTGATTTTTCTTCTTTTTTCTAATTAAAAGAACTATCCCTTGACTCACTTCTTAAAGAGGCCTATTCACTGAATAAATGTTTCCTCACTCTAAGTGAGTACCTGCAAAGGCCTTAGCCTAAAAGGGCCAGGGTCTCCCATTGTATCCTGGGTCATCTCCAGTCATCCTGATGAATATCTGGCCGCTGGACCCAGATGGCTCTGGAGGAGAAAGTGAGGCTGGTGACCTTGCACAGCCTCCCTCACTCAAATCAGTCAACTGCAAGTCATGTCATCATTTCCCTGATGCCGTGGTCCTCTTCGAGAATGAAGGACTGTTGGGGGCCAAGACCTTCAGAGGTCCTGGCACACTAGCACCCCAATTCTACAAGGGCACTAGGCAAGGATAGTATAATCTTGTTGGGTGGATGCTCTCATTGGCCTCTTGAATATCTAAAGTATGTACATTTGCAAATCCTGATTGGGACTCCTGATCTACTGTGCCCCCAGAGGTGGTTTTAGGATAAAGATCTGGAGGACTGATTAACCGTGGGCTGAGGTGTAGGGATGGGCAAGACCTAAGATGCAATAAGGAATATAAACCCTATGAGTTTCTTGTATCAGCGGATTGGTATGGAATAGCTCTGGAATAAACAG
>JAQQSW010018820.1:0-11169 GCA_028646575.1 Pseudocheirus occidentalis | reverse complement strand
GTTTTCTGTATTTTTGTGTGAGTCTGAGAGTCCTGGACTTTGTCTGGGCTCATAATTTTATGGGTGTTCAGGGTGGCAGTGTGGGAGCTCTGGGACCTTGATGCTTCTATGCCGCCATCTTGGCTCCGCCCCCTCAGGGGCTAAATTGTTGAAGATTTTCTTTTCTTTTTTTGTGGGTGGAAATCTCTTCTTATTCTGGTACCTACTGTTGGTCTTCTTTAATTACTGACATGATGGAACACTCTGCATGCCATTTTGTTGGCTAGACTCCATCCCCATGGGTCACAAACCTCTCTGTCTCTCTAAGCCAACCTGGGCTAGAAATATGACTCACTGTGATTTTTCTTTAATTCCTGTATCAGGAGCTAGTCTAATGTGTTATCTAGGTTTTTGTGGAGAAGCCTGAATGTACTTCTTTATGTTTCTTCACCATACTGAGTCTACTCCAAGATTCCAGTCAGAATGCTATTACGATTACTTAGGGCAGAGGTGGAGAACCTGCAGCCCCAAGGCTACAGACAGCCCTCTAGGTTGTCAATTGTTGAAGATTTTTAACAGCAAATTCAGTAATTTGAACTTTATGTGCTAGTCAATGGATATAAACTGTTTATAATTAAATTATTTATGTTATATGCAAATATGTGCTTCTAATTTTTTAATTTATTCTATTAGGCAGGTTAATTATGCTTCTCTTGAAATTATGAAACTGTTCTAGCTGGATGTCCTTCCAGAATATCAGATTCAATAAGTATGAAATCAAGTTGATTATCTTTGCTCAAAATCCTGCTCCTTTTGACTTCACTGCCAACACTATCATGACTATCACTGTCAACACTATTCACCCAAGTTCCATGTTCAAAAGCTTCAATCTGAAATTTTTTTCTCTCCTTCATTTCTCATATTCTACCATTCCATCCCCATATCCTACTCTTTATTCCCATTACCCCAACCTAATACCACTGAGAACTACAGACTCTCAAAAAGTTCTACCTCTTTTCTCTATAGCTTCAATCTGTCTTTTACGTTTATCTTCCTTATGAATGCAACTCGTCATTCCACTCTTCCCAGGACCCTATACTGCTTCCTGAATAATGTTCATACTCCATAATCCAGCATTCGAGGATATCCTTCCAACCTCATCTCATACTATTCTCCCTCCACGCTTTCTAATACTCCAGCCAAACTGGGCAATCTTCAAACATATCCTTACTCTCTGAACTCTTTTCCTTTGCTAAAGCAGTTTTCTACACTTGAAATACTTTGCCTGGCTATCTATTTTGTTTTTGCAAAAAAAGAGTTGACTTAAATAATAATTCCTCCAAGGAAGTCTTTATTTATTTCTACTCCCATTCACAAACAATTGGGTTAGTAATGACCTTTCCCCAACTCAGACCTCAGTACTTTACCCTTCTCATGCACTTATTTGATTTCATATTATTAGTCTGTTCATGGGGCATATCTACCTGTTAGAATATAGGAGCAGAGACTATCAACATTTTCAGTCTCCCCAGAATCTACTACAGCTAACTGTACATAGCAAGTTCTTGAGCAGTGTTTCTTGAATTGGTGAATTAGCAAACTTTTGCTTCATAGGTAAAACACTGGGGAACCCAGTCCTGCCACCTTGCAAGTTATCCCAAATTATTAATTAGCAGAATTCAAATTAACAAGGTTTTAATTTGTATTGGCAAAAATTAGATTTTTTTTCTCTCACTTGACAATCCTACAGTAAAAAAAAGAGGCAATCTTGTGAATGAATCATTAACTCAAAAGAATTCCTAGGGCAAAACTACGTAGAACACCTATGAAGTTCGCTTTGTCCTCATAAAAGTACATTTTCAGTAAAGTATCCTGGTGAGAATAAACCTTCTCCCACTGATTGTTCTCTATTGTCTGCAAGAGATTTTTCACAGAAACACACTGAGTATAAATCTGGATGTGTATGAGGGCTCAGCCAGCACTCAGCTTTGAGCATATTTAAATTAGTCAACTGCTTACTTTCAAAAGCACTCTTGTGGGAGTGCTCAACTCCTGATACATTGGGGTTGAGCAATAATCAGCAGCTAGCCTTCCTCTAGTCAAGAGCTTTTTTTTCCTTTTTCACATGGGCACAAAATTGAAATTTGTAGAAGTGACATTCTCAAACTTCTGCAAATGCCTCAACAGACATCCATCTTCAACTGACTTATGAAAGTCTAAGTGTGGAGAAGATGCGCCTTTCATTTTAACCACATTGCTACCTGAAAGTAATATATAGCAACATTCTAAAAGCAGAATAATGGTAGTTTCCAAATGAACATGAGCCTCTTTGTTCTGAAATAAACACCACCCTTTGGAAAGCAATGGGTAAGGAAAGCAGAGACCATACCTGGAAATGGGATGATCATAAGATATAACATTGGTTGAAATGTGCTTCAGTGACATGTATGTCATAAGATGTTCCTTTCAAAAATTTCTGTGGGCCTCTGTAATTCTTTTTATGGTCTCTTTTCTCCCTTCCACCCTCTGTTAGTGAATAAATTGAATGAGGCACTTTCTATGAAAAGAGGGCTAATCATTTTATTTTTTGCCCTCTCAGATAAAGAGAAAATCACTCTTTTGTGCATCTAAGATCAAGAACCTCCCTTTCCAAGCTTTTTTCTATTTATCAGCCTTTTTCTGTCCCCTAACCCCTGAAAAAAATTCTAACTGAACACATCCCTTGATGTAATCACAAAATCATATTTTGGTTCTATGTCAGGGGTTGGTATACCCCAGTTGGCATATGGACCAAATTCAGACCTGCCTGCTTTTGTAATGCCATGATCTAAGAATATTTTTACATTTTAATATGTTTATTTTTTTAATGTTAAAGCCATTCTTAGCTACTTGGCGATACAAAAATAGACTATGGTTGGATTTGGCCTTCAGAGCATAGTGTACCCCAGCTGTACATGTATAGATATAATAATCATATATTGGAATCATCTCAACATTAGCTTTTATATTTAGAAGGTAAGGATCATAACTGGTCTTTACTAAGGATCTACCTCCTCACATTTCAAGGAAGTATGATGCTCTCAAATTTTCAATGACCAACTGAAACAGGACCATCAATTTATGATATATGTATAATGGACAATAAACCTTTAGCGATGAAGTATGGCCAATATTCTTACATCCTCATTTTCAATTATTTCATTCATTAAACTGAGGCATAGAAGTGTCCTTGGAAAATAGACCAAGCCATGGAATGACTTGGTATTTCATGTCCTGGCACCTGGCTTGTACTGATTAGTGAGACTTCACCGTATCTAGGCCTAGCCAGACTCAGCCACTTTCTTTCATCCTGGTCATTTCCAATCTGTCCTTTCCACCTCTTGTTCTGGGAACTATAATTGAAATGACAGTGCCATTGCTTTCTAGAGGAGGTCAGCCAAATGCTGCATTGTTCCACTCATAGTATCTATGACTTCCAGAACCAAAATATACTTCCCTGTCTGTATTGTTAGCTCCTTAAAGCCAGAGAATGTCTCACTTTTATTTTTGTGTCCCTGGAATGTAGAAAAAACCCTGGCCAAATTTTTAAAGGTTATTTTTCCCATTAATTCATTCATTTAAATGATAGTAAATACCCAGAGTTTCATCTTTAGGTAACCCTGGTATTATCACTAGCTATATAATGTTTCATGAGGCAGAAGGTAGGGAAAAGGAAGGTTCCCCCATTAGCCAGCATTAAAAACATGTAAGATTTTTATTCATACAAATAACCTACAAATCATCTTCCTGAACACTCCAAGGCTTCTATATCACCATCACCATAATTACTTAGGGGAAAAAAAGGCAGGGTGCTCTGCCCTGCGTGGTACTCTATTCCTCCCAAGGCTTTCCTGTGAATTCTTCCACCCTCTGAAAATGCCCAAATATTTCTTCTCTTCAGAGCACATAGAGAGAAAAGAAAGAATGTTTAGTCCACAATGAAATTTCCTGCAGGGCCTTCATCTTCTAGTTACCCATGCTTGGAGGAGTCAATCAAAGGCATGAATCAAGGAGTTTATGAACATGGAGAAGAAAGTCTTAGTTTATCTGAGGGTGAGAGAGTAAAATTGGTCCCATGATGAATTGATGCTTTATCAATGAAAAGTTTCATTTTTCATGGAGGGGTATGGGCATTTTAACAGAAATTTCATGTTTATATAGCATGTGCACACTATAAATAACTCAACTGGCTAAACATATTTAAATTTCTTTTTGTTTTTTGTTTTTGTGGTGAACTTAAGATTTTATTAATATACGGAACAGATAAGCATCTGTTCTGCAACCTGTAGCCTTCAAAATTGCGCTAGGGTATTGAGAGTTGAAGTGACTTGCCCAAGGTTCCATAGTCAATATGTTTCTGAAGTGTTTCTTAAACCTAAGCCTACTAATTCCAGAAATGTCTCCCTATGCACTATTCCTTACTGTCTCTCTTCTTCAGATTTTGTCATTAAGTGATATTCAGCAGACTGGATAAAATACGTTAGGAAAAGTTTTTCAGAAGACCCAGGTTTGCGGATGGGGAATGCGAGGCAGGGACTAAGAGATCACCGAAATCCAGGGATTCTTAGCTGGGAATCTGAGAGCATATTTTAAAAATTATTTTGATAATTTCATTTTAGTATAATCAGATTTCTTTGTTATCTTATTTATCTTGGTTTTATGCATTTAAAAATATTGTTGAGAGAAATCCAAAGCCTTCACTAGACTGACAAAGGCAACCTCTGGCAAAGAAAAAAAATAATAACCCTTAATCTAGTCCAATGGTCTTAAAACAGAAATTGTAGGTTTAAGTTTACACTTCTTACCTGTTTATACTACTACTATCTGAACATTTGTTACTTTTCACACAGGTTTAATAATAGGATTACATATTTATTTGAGCAAAAGCGGGGATAATTACATAATAAACCTAAGGAGGCTATCAGCAGCTTGTTAATGTAATTCAAAGGATTGGGGATCAATTCAATTTAAATTAACAAGTGTTTATCAAACACTTAATAATTACTGGTTATACAAAGGCAAAAAAACCGGAGTCCAGTTTTTAACGAGCTTACATCTTGCTAAGGAGATACAACATGTACACCGATAAGTAAAAAACAAAGTATTGTAATACAAAATAAGTTAAGATGAAAGAAATTACCAACAGCTGGAGACACTAGTCATGGTCTCCATCAGAAGATGGCCTCTGAGTGGTCCTAGGGCATTCTGGACATGGAGGAACCACTTATACAATGGAAACAGAAGATTACAGACAGCAGAAGAGTTTGACTGAAACATAAGGATCCTATGAAAAGGAATAATATAAAATAAGCCTGGGAAGATAGGGGAGAGCCAGATTATTGAGGGTTTTGATAGTAGGCTCCACGTTTGATATTTTCTTCTAAAGGAAGCTACTTAAGACTTTCAAATAAGAGACACATGGCTGTGTCTCTATTTTGAAATGTTACCAAAGCTAACAAAGGAAAATTTGGCAGCTGCACAGAGATTTGCTTTAAGAGGGGCGATATTGGACTACAACCACCAATATGGAGGCTATTGCAAAAATATGGATACTGATATGGAACTTAGGCAAAATAAATAAGTCAGAAGCTGAACTGGGATTGATTGTTTGAATGAAAGAAAAGGGGAGTTCTAAGAGATGTGGTGGTAGAATAAAAAAGATTCAGCACTTGATATGCTGTGATAAGGTTGAAGAATAATCAAAGATGACAATGACACCAAGGCTGTTATGTGGCTATTATTTTTAAGTTACTAGAAGGATGATGGTGCCATTGGAAGGACTAGAGAAAATGGAGATGAATTTGGGGAAAATATAATAAATTGTGTTTTGGACATGTGGAGTTTGAAATCCATAAATACACATAGAAAATATAGGATCATGGACCTAGATCTTGGAAAAAACCTCAGAGGCCTGCACCCTCTCTCATTTTACAAGGCTTAAATGAAGCTAAATTACTTATCTCAAAAATACATTGGTAGGAAGTGGTCAAGGAAGGATTTCAACCTTTCAGGTTATCAGAGTGCAGAGGCAAGGCTCTATTCATTGAACTTTGCTTCCCCTGTGGCATTCAACTGTTTTGGGAATGTTGGCCTGGAGACTGTGAGAGAGATTATGGCTTAATATTTAGATTTGAAAGACAACAAATAGAGGCAAAGTGATATCACCAGGGGATATCATTTATGAAGCCAGACCTCAAGGATTCTCACTCTGGAGTCTATGATCACTTTTATTTTTAATAATTGGATTTCAGTATCATTGATTTCCTCAGTATTTGCTTTTTATTTCAATATACTTTGTTTTATGAATTCAAAAATTTATTCTGAGAAGGGGTTCATTTACTTTCCTAGACTTCCATAGGGGTCCATGATAAAAACAAAGCTTAAAAATATGTAGTATAGAGAGAAAAGAGAAGTCCCAAGGTAGGATTGAGGGACCAGAAAAAGATAATGGTTCCAGATCTAGCCCACCCTTTATTCACACCATCCTCACATCCTTGTCTCAAGAAAGGAATGCGTGTGATCATTCTAAAGAGATAACTGTCTACTTCCTTAAAAAAAAATTAGAGATCTTATAACTCCCTTAAGAGATGAATTCCTTTACTCCCCACCTTTATAATTAACAAGGTGTTCGGGGCAGCTAGGTGGTGCAGTGAATAGAGCACCGGCCCTGGAGTAAGGAGGACCTGAGTTCAAATCCGGTCTCAGACACTTAGCACACACACAAAAAAAACTAGCCATGTGACCTTGGGCAAGTCACTTAACCCCAATTGCCCTCCAAAAAAAAAAAAACCAAGGTGTTCAAGCTACAAAGAGGCAAATTTAGCTATCTTAAAGGAAACAGCTTTCTTAGGAGGTGCTAGTAAGGTGCCCTTCCTTCAGTCTTCAAGCAGAAGCTGGAGGACCATTTATCACACATGCTAGAGTGTGAATTCCTGTCATGCATGGATTGGCCTAGAGCAGCGGTTCTCAACCTGTGGGTTATGTTCAATTTGTAACAATGAAAAGACATCCTGCATATCAGATATTTACATTATGATTCATAATAGTAGCAAAATTACAGTTACAAAGTAGCAGCAAAAATAATTTTATGTTGGGGGTGACCACAACATGAGGAATTGTATTAAAGGGACATAGCATTAGGAAGGTTGAGAAGCACTGACCTAGAGCAAAGATGTGGAACCTGTGGCCTTGAGGCCACATATGGCCCTCTAGGTCCTCAAGTGCAGCTCTTTGACTTTCAATTAAAGTCAAAGGGCCACAATTAAGGACCTAGAAGGCCACATGTGACCTCAAGGTCACAGGTTCTCCACTCCTGCCTACAGGTTACTAAGGTCCCTTCCAAATTAAATTCAGTGATTCTGTGCTTCTAACCTAAATAATTCCTCTTGTAGCTCGTGCCTCCTTTCTCTTATTCTGCCATAAAAATAAAAGAATAGCATCTGCTCCTTACTCCCTATGCAAAAGCCTTTCAAATGCATGACAAGGGTTACTCAAATTCCCCTTAGCCTTTACTCCTTCAGGATAAATCACCCCAATCTTTTCATCTTTCTTTAAAGATAAATTTCTTTTTATTCATTTACAGCACTTTGGGAAGAAAAAAAGCCATATGTGAATGTACTTTCTGACTACAAAGTAGGCTATTATTTCTCCAAATTTGAAAACCTAGTTAAACAGAGTATATAGTAAAGAACTTGGGTGAATTCCCCCAAGCCGCTATAAAAGTTTCAGTAGTATTTTTCTTTCTAAAACTGGTATTTTTAAGCTTCTGGAAACGATAGGGATTCCACTGATTCCAATTCTGCTGAAATTATTTATGAGAATTACTGATCAAGACCCATGAAACATAAAAGTCAGTCAATCAGTCAACCAACATTTATTAAGCTCTTATAATATACTAGAGACTGTGACAAGGACAGAAGATATAAAGAAAGGGAGAGAGCCCCTGTCCTCAAAAAATTCACATTCTAATCCTGTATGCAGTATGCAGATGGTTAGGTATATTCAAGCTGCATGTGGTAGTAGCTAGAAGGCAACAAACTATCTTAATTTCAGTCCTTGAAGTATTATCTTAAATCCAAGGATGAATGTCTTTAGAAGATTTCTCTAGCTGCAGCTAGATGGTGCAGTGGGTTGAGCACTGAGACTGGAGTCAGGAACAGATAAGTTCAAACCTTGCTGTAGAAATTTGCTTGCTGCATGATCTTGAACAAGTCACTTAACCACTGTGTGCCTCAGTTTCTTTAAGTTTAAAATGGGGATAATAATAGATATAAGAATACTCCTGGGGCTTTGGAGCATATCAATTGGGATGAAATTTGTAAAGTGCTTTGCATAGTGACTGCCTCACAGTGGCTTCTTAAGAAATGCTTTCATCCTTCTTTATCTACTGGAAATCCCCTGGAGATTCTGATGAAATGATTTGCACAAGATTAAACAATTTGATAATGACAAAGCAGGGACTAGAACTCAAGTCTTCTGACTAGTTTTTGGTCTTCTTTTTCATTACATCACATGCCTCAAGAGGTCAGGTTTGTGTTAAGAAAAAAAAAATGGTACATAACAAAAAGTACCCAAGCTCAGTAAGATCCAAATAGCATTCAAATCAAAATTTCTAATCAAATTAGTCCTCCTGAATATCCACAGCTTCTGAAACTAAGTATAAGCCACCCAGTTTCCCATTCCCATGTCTATGATCTTTCAAAAATCTTTGAGCTTTCAAAACACAACAGACACAATTAATCTATCTGAGCCTTGAACAAGACTGTGATCAATGTGGGCAAAATTTCAGGCTCAAATTCTCTGAAATAGTACAAGAAGTGATTGTGCCACCCTTCAATGAATTGAGCTCTTCCAGTCTACACACTTCACTTGGGACTAATGCTAAAACCATCAACTGCTTCAGCCAGTAGATAATGCTTGGCAAGTATGCTAGCCCTGGCTTTTGTCATAGTAGTACTTGCTCTGTGTGTGTGTGTGTGTGTGTGTGTGTTTAATTCTAAAGGGCTCAGAAACAATTAGAAGCTGAAGTAGAAAAAATGCCCCCCTTCAACATTGCATAAAAAGGAAAACAGTCTAACTCCATCCAGCATTGTGAATTTCAAATGGCCAAATTCTCAGAGTGACTCAAGCATACTATCTCAGTGTTGTAACTTCTCATTTTAGCAATTACTACATTTCCCATAGCCTTAATGGCTCTCTTTACAATGATGGCGCCAACCTCAGAAAACTTTAATTCAGTCTTTTAAAACCACTTCTAAATGAAGTAAAATGTGGGTGCATAAGGTTGAAGTGCTTTCTAAAAAGATTGTTGAATATTTTCTTTTTTTTAGTATGAAATTACCTTTTTATTTTTACCTTAAAATAAATGTGCTTAACACTTTTTTTAATCAAAACTGAGGAGCATTTAGAAAGAGTCTGAAGCACTTTATTTTCCTTTGAAATCTAATAATGTAAACATCATATTGTAATTTTCCTCTCTCTAAAAATCCCTTCCCCCATGCTAATTTTTGTGTAAAATCATTTTTCTTCCAGCTTTTCCTCACTTGTCAGTTAAAGGAGATTTGCCGAAGGTGTACATGGAACTTGGATGGGTGGAGAATCAAATCCCAGAGACAAAGAAAACCCAGAGATTCAGACTCAGGGGGGAAAAAATTCTTACAACATATGGCCATTTATTTATATAAAATGCTTATGGAAAAGATTTAGTTAACAGTTGTCTGCAGCTCAGCTCTTTTGATATTTCTCAATGGGATGTTGATTTTTAAGTCCACCAGGCAGCTCAATGATACAGCAGAACTACATGGACTGGTCACTTCTAAGTACTAGGCATGTGTTACCTGTTCACTACAGAGAGTTCTTAAAGTTGAATTTCAATTTCAGTACATACTTTAAATTTACCTGAGCAGTATCATAGACAATTTATTAGTAGACAGGTGTCACTAACACTACAAAGAATCCCAGTTCCCAAGGAAATTTCTACACCATAAAGAGTGGCACTGGCTGTCGGATCAGGTGCAGTTTTGCCCAAGCCTTTGGCATGGTGCGTGCCTTTGGGTAGCTTGATGATGTGGAGTCCATGCTTCAGTTCATACATGTTTTCAAAGGCAGTTTCTCCCAGAAGGTCACCCTGAGATGTGAGGCAGTAATTGGCATTCTTGGAAACCATTTAATCACAATAGATTCCTTTATCAAACATGGATCGAGTCACAGGGGCTTTGTGTGTGGTGATTCAAAGACCCTAAGAAAGTACTGAAACAAAGTTGTTGACGCTGGACCCATGCCACAGCAGTTGCTGGTTAGGAAGAAGTTTAAAGGGCTTGTGGCATTTATTGGCTTTCCTATCCATGCTCAATCTTGAAGATAATTTCCAAGTTGTAAGCATTGTGAGTAGCAGCATGTGTGTTCTTACTATATTTCCCAAAGGTGTCAGCTTCTTCTGAATTCTGGTCAACTGCTTTACTATAACTTTTAAGCTTCTCAAAGTAGACATAAATGGGATCATTGCTGCTGTCTTCAGACCCAACACAGAGAGGATGATAGACCATATCAACAACTTGTAGGTTGTCCAGCATCTACTTTGTCCTGCACATAATCAGTGTTGTTCAAGAGTGGAGGCTTCTTCATCCCAAAGTAATGGACAATCATAGTGTAAAAGCAATTGGAGAGGTCCAGAATCTGAGAGTCTCTGACTTCCTGGGGCACCATCTGTTGGACCTTGATTGGGACTTAATGTGAATTCTGTACCTATTACTTTTTTTTCATTTTTCTTTGGGTGTTTTATTTGATTTCTTATTTTTAACAGCTTTTTTAAAAATTTGGTTTTTTGTTTACATCATTCATTTTAAAGACATTTTTGAATTACTAATTTTCTCTGCGTCTTTCCCCTGCCCCAACCCTAAAACAGCAATCCACTGTAAAGCTCCTCCCCTGCTCTGCTCTCTTACTTTCTGGTAGAGCAGGGAGGGTCTCCCTATACTGGCCCCTGTGTCTTAATTCCTAGTTGAAGGTCTTGCAGAACTTTAAATTCTAGAGTCTTTCAAGTCCTCCCTTGTCACCCACCCCCACTGGAATGACAAGCAGTTCAATACAGGCTGTGGATGTGTGATTATACAGGACATCTCCATAGTGGACATATTGTGACAGTGATCATAT